>CAUYSK010108678.1:0-18194 GCA_963575035.1 Avahi laniger
GTGCCCTTCCCTCCCTTTAGTGCTCCCCACGTCCCTTAGTTGTAGATTTTCCCCCCCATCCCCCTAATCCCTGGATACACTTTTGCCACTTGAGATTTAGGGAAAGGAGGAAAGAAGTGAAGAGGTGGTGGAAGAGAAAAAGAGTAAAAAGCAGAAGGAAGAAGAGGTAGGAGAGGCAAAGCGGAATCAGAACTGTCGGAAGGACAGCAATGCTCCCCCCACCTCATTTTCTGCTTACCTAGCACATCAACCAAGGGCTCACTTGGAACTGAACAAAGACAAACGAGATGACTGCTGGGTTCCTGGGCACAGAATAGTGGCTAAGAGCACACTGGCTCTGGTGTAGAAGAGCGTGGGTTTAAAATTAAGCCTCTTCTACTTACCAGTAATTTTTCCATCTATGAAATGGGAATAATAATAGCACTTATATGACTGTTTGACAAGATGAAGCATGTAAATATTTAGCATAATCTCCCAAACATATAATTGCTCAATATTCATATATTAAATAAAAGCAATGAGGAAGGATGACAAGATTTAGACTTGCCAGGAAGATAGTTAAAAAATAAATCAAGACTATTTTAAATAGGGAACGGTTTTCTCTTTAGTCAAGAGAGACTAAGAAGGAAGGAAGGTAATATTTAAGATATAAAAAAGACCTTCTGGAGTGTTCTTTAACTTTGAGCAAGTCAAATAAAGGCTGGTGGATGACAGAAGGGGTTAAGAAGGGAAGGTGCATCTAGCTTTCAAGAGGAAATGTATCGACAGGGCAGGAACTCATTCATTCAGGATCATTTATGAACAGTCCTGCCAGGAAGGAAGAGTAGTGGACAGAACCATCTGTCTGAAGTCCTTCAAGACCCACTGGAACTAGAAAAAGCTACTGCTAGCTGGGGGAAAGGAAGATCTATGCAGCTGCATTATAAAGCAGGGCATCCACACGCCAGACCTTGTATCTATGATATCACGGAATAAGGAAACTGGCAGTTGGAAAGACCCAGGGGAAGGAGAACTCCCAAAGATGTCCAGCAGCAGTAGAGAGAGCATGTCTGTGCTGGATGGCTGATAAGGATCTTGAAACGTGGCCAGGGGACCCTGAGAAAGCAGTAGGTCTTGGAAAATAAAAAATTTAGACCTATGATTCTATTTTATTTAACAAGTCGTTATGCTTTCAAATCGAAGTAAGACACCTACTTTCCCAATATTGAATTCAACTTTATTGCTGGTTTGAGGTCTAATTGGCAAGAAGAGCCAGAAGCACTTGACAAATGTATCTGGCAATCAAAATGTTGATATTATACTAATCTTAGAAATCATAACCCAATGTATATCCCTCACATTCAACTATTTTCAGTTGCTTATGCTCTTCCTTAAAGTTCCTTTTCACTTTTTTTTGGTAACAGAAACTCACATTTAGCTATCATGCTCTAGAGACCCTCATTCTTTTGGCTTTTTCCTAAGCACACATTCTCTCTCTCTCATTATAAACATTCCACTGTAAGCAAAATGCTATGAAGTCAAATTTTACTGTCCTGATTCTGTATTCGATCTTGTAGTTACTCTGATCTCCTGAAAATAATCAGTAACATCATTTAAAAACCTATCATTTTCAATCCATAAATAAACCAGTTCATGAAAAATCTAGTTTAAGGAACTAAATTCTGATAAAACAGAGGAACAGAACTAGAACTCACTGTATTCAACTCACTAAAACTGTTCCATTCCCCACCCCCAGGAAAGTTTTAATATCTGTTCATGAGCCACCATGTAATATGGGAAAAATAACAAAATGATCTCATTAATTTATTATTAATCGCATGGTTTGAAGCATTTTCAGATATAGAATTGAAATTCTACTTTTAAAATTTGATAGATTAAAAAAGTATTTATGAGGAGAGACTGCTAATGGGTACAGGATTTCTTTTTGGGATGAAGAAAATGTTCTGGAATTAGATAGTGGTGATGGTTACACAACCCTGCTAATATACTAACAATATTGAATTATATACTTTATAAGGATGAATTTTACAGTACACGAATTATATCTAAATTTTAAAAATTTCTTTCTTCAACTAAAAAATTGCTTAATATGAAATAGTTATTAATCTCTCCCCCAAACAAAATGATTAAAAATGATTGAATCTTGCATAAACTAAACCACATTATAAGATTATACATTACAAGTTCAAATGAAATATAATTTGGTAAAATTACAGGTCTTCAATTTCAAGAGAAGTCTACATTTTTTTAAAAACAGTATTTAGGACTGTCAAGAAAAATGAGAAGGATAAATTACTCACAAAAAGTGAGTGATTTTCTGAGTGATTAATTTCAGTTTATTGTTTTTAAAAGCATTTTTAAAAAGCTGCATAATTAATTCATGTGGAGAAATCTAACTACTTTTAACATAATCTCTCTTATTTTTTTAAAAAAGATAAGTGTATTAAACTTTCTTATATTCACTGCCTTGCTGTAGGTTGATTTCCATATGAAATTATATGTGCTTACGTAAAATATGGAGAACACACATTAATAAGAATCTTAAGTTTTCTGGTTGCTGAACCACTTGTGTAGCAGCAAGTTCCATGTTTCAAATCTACAAGAGATGGGACCACAGAATAAATAAACAAAATGCTCAGTCGGAAGGAGGAGTCAGAGACGGTGTAACCTAACTTCCCGATTTGCTCACCGGGAGACTGAGGTACAGAAAGGCGGTGAGCTGCCCAAGGTCACACGGCTAATTAGTGGCAGCGCCAGGACTGCCGCTAACGTTCAGTCATGTCCTTCCCACTACAGTACACTGAGCACTCAAGGTTACTGGAACAAGGACTAAAATATCTCGGCATGTCATGCAGGGCCTGTAGCCAGCATTCTGCTTTGGGTGTAGACTGGAGAGGAGAGGGCAGAGGAAAGAAGCTGGCAAGACAGTGACCTGCGGCCCTTACATCCTGTCCCCACCAATGCTGAAATAAGGCTATGTACGAATTTTCAACTGTGACAGCTGGCAGTGAGTCGGTGCTCCAAGTGGGTTACCTACAGCACCGGCAAGCCACCCTTGAGAAGTTAGAAGGACCTAGATGCTCTTATAACTCTTATTTTATTTATCTTTCTTAAAAAAAAAATCACACCATAATCCTTACACATAAGAAACGTACCTTTTTGATTTATTGCTTGTTCGTGGTCTGTATTCATGTGATTCATCCTCAATTCCATTTTGCCTTTTATACCAGTCAAACAAGGTACGCAGAATAGAAGGCAGGCAGTACTCAGAGAGGGAGCTCATGGAGCTGATGACCTACAGAAGGAAATGCAGCAAATTCAAAGGCTTTCCTGGCACTGCCAATGACTGAGAAACTTTTTATTTTACAAATAACCCCAAGCACTATGCACTACAACATTTTATTTATCACAGTCCTTTTTTTCATAACCTTTATTAGTACATTCCCAAGAGCCCAAGTCTCTTAATGCTGACAGATGTTGCTCATATAATAATAATTTTGTGGTTCAAGAAAGTTAATTACTTTGACTCCCTTTCATTCTAGAAATCAGATGTTAATTGCATACAGGTTATTCATAGAACTGCCAAGAAATTATTTTCCCACATTCATTTACTATGGTATCTTATACTTCTTAGGTCCTCAAAAATGTTTATTGTATAAATACATTAATATAATTACATTAATTGTTTAGGTGAAATAAGCAAATCTATAACCTTCAAAATAACCTACTTGGTAATAACAATGTATGGTTTTTGTCAATAATCATTCATCCATTAATTTGAGGTATGCCCCAAGTTAGACTTAAGATATGAATAGGCAGCAATAATTTACCTTGTATTAGATTAAAGGCAAACTTATTCCTTCTTCTTTAAACAACAAATGTGCCTTTGATAGACATGTTATTCTAATTTTCTTATCTGGAAACATTCCTGATCTTTTGCTAATTACTACAAAAAAAAAGAACCTTAATTCACATCTTCTACCATATGCAAAAATTAACTCAAAATGTATCATAAATCTAAGTATAAAACCTAAAGCTATAAACCTTCTGAAGAAAACATAGGAGAAAATCTTTGTGATTTTTGGATTAGTCAAGGATTTCTTAGGGATGGCCCCAAAAGCAATGTCCATGACAAAATCTGATATACTGAAAGTCATCAAAATTAAAAGCTTCTGCTTTTAGAAAAATACTGTTAATAAAGTGATAAAGGACAAGCCACAGGCTGGTAGAAAATATTTGCAGAACACACATCTGATAAAGGCTTTGTATCCAGAACACGTAAAACTACAATGAGATAGGTTTTAAGTACCTAGTTAACAAACCATATAAGTAAATTATGAACCCAGTGCTAATGAGCAGTGATAAAATGCACATGTTCATACGCTGATGGAAAAAAATAGGTATATCTAGAAGGTAATTTGGAAATACCAATCAAGAACCTAATGACAATCATTTTCAAGCAGCCCATGCTTAGAATTTATCTCAAATATGTAATTAGAGCTGAGCAAGAATGTTTAGGGCAGCATTATTTACAGCAAAAATAAATAAACAAATGGAAACAACCTAAATGTCTAACTATATGTAAATGGCTTAAAAAGATGTGGAATGTGGTATACACTATGAAACCATTAAAAATCACATTTCAAAAATACTTAATAACATGAAAATGCTCATGATATGTTAAATGAGAAAAGAATGAGAAATTATTATTTAATTGGTATGATCCCGATTTGGTATAGACACTATCTAAGTATACGTATACAGAAAATAAGACCAGGAGGAGATGTACTAATCTACAGAGTGCATGTTCAAATCAGGGGTTCTCAGGAGAGACAAATCACTAGAGAGAGAGAGTAGGTGAGAGTTCAAGAGAAATGAAGGTAGAATTTTACCTGGGCCTATTTTAGAAAGAGTGGAAATTTGAGATGAGAACCAAGGGAAAAAAATAAGCAAAGACCTGTAGCAGTAAAGCCTTTGGTAATGAAAGTACAAAGTATTAGTAACTGTTGATAATGATTATAATGATCACAGTGATGAAGATTTTGAGTGAACTGAAAGAAGAACTATCTGGCTGGTAGGAAGAGTTTGGTTTGCCAGATTGAAGGAACATAATGTTGAAAATGTTTCTTCTTTAGAAAGTGGGAAGCCCGGAAAGATTTTTGCATAGGGATGTAAGCCCGTACAAAGGGTGTTTGGGGAGGTTTCGGCAGCAGTGAGTGATGTGGAGGACACACACACACACACATGCTTGTGCTTGAATTGCATGAGGTTACTGCACCGGTTCCACGCATGCAGTGATCTCGGTCTGCGCCAGGAAGGTGGCAAAAGAAGTGGAAATCCTTAGTTAACTTAAGATATTTCTGCAGTTAAGCAGGCCAGGCTTAACTTCTTTTTATAAAGCAGGAAATGAGAGCAAAGGAGCTAAAGTGCTCCACTGTCACCTTTAAAAGCAGACCTGAGACTGAACACCACATTGCTTTCTTTCTCGGAGTCTGTCTCCTCACAGCCTATTTCATGCTTTCTGACGATGATGATTATATGTACATATACAAAATTGTACATTATCTTTAGTTATGGGTTAATACAAATTAAAAACAAATAGGCTTTTGCATTTATCGCGTTTGGCCTGCTCTGTGAACCTAGTCAGCATCAATTTTTTTTAAAATTGAGACACAATCTAATCATTTCAACAAAGAGTCCTCCTTTCCCCCACTCCAGTAATATCCACAGTCAAGACACATTTTCCTGCTGTGGCCATGAATATGACAGCGGTAACTTTTTGGAAGAAGGCTAATTATGGTGTGTCAATTAGTAATTTACTAATTCTTTCAAAAGTTATCCCAGCACAAGAAAGGGTATTTCCCTAAGTCACCATCATCTAAAATTGTTTTGAATAATGAAATGAAGGAGGTTCCTCTCACAGAGGAAAAAGGGGTCACAATTCCAAGTATGACTGTGGCTGAACTGTCTTAATTATTGCATATGTAATAAAATCCCAAAGCATCGACTATTATATTTCAATAATTTAAACATACTTGTGTAAATCTGTGGGAGTCTAAGGGACGTGATAACTAAATGTTAATGTAGTATTCTAGATAGTATCTTGGGACAGAAAAAGGATATTAGGGAAAAACAAACGAAATACAAATAAAGTCCAATATACAGTTTAGTTAATAATGATGTACCAATGTTGGTTTCTTAACTGCAACAAATGTACCATGGTAATGTAAGATGTTAGCAATAGGGGAAACCAGCAACTGTCTGGACTATCTTTGCAACTTTTTAGTAAATCCAAAACTATTCTGAAATTAAAAGTTTATTTAAAAAACTTATGTGGGATATTTATAAGCTCCATTATTCACTACAGACCTGTAAAAGAGATAAAAACTTATGTTTGACTCCTAAACATCTCTGGGTAGAACACACAATGTTCAGCTACTGCTCTTAGATAGAACCTCCATTCTCCATAGAGAATGTCTGTAGTGTTCATCAAATTTCTATAATAAATTTTTAAAGAATTTTTTTCTCTCAATTAAAAAGTCACCCTGAAGCCATTCTTGGTATCAGATCTACTGGGCACACTTTCCATGGCAAAACACTGAGACCATCTCAGAAGGGATGAAAGGTCAGCATAGGGTGGATGTGTGTGTTTTTCCATCTTTCTGTTACTGCCCTTTCGAGCTCAGACTTTCAGGAAGGAAGGGTGGAATTTGCAAAGACCTGGCCCTCAAAGCTCAGGAAGGGAGGAAGGTCTAGCTGGCTTCTTGGTTACTCAAGTCCTTCATTTACTGGAAGCAGAGCCAACGGTGAGATGAATTCTAGCTCTGTGTTGCTGCTGAAAGGGGGCAGGCCCGTTTACAAAGATGTTCTTGTTGCATTTAAATGATCATATTCTTTCACCATAGGTGAGCTAGGTACTGGGCAGCACGAAGAGATGAAGTGCACAGAATTGCAGAACCATTTCATACTGATGTTTTCTTTTTTGGGGGGAAAGAGAGGCATACTAAACGTACTTTGTAAATGTTTTAATGTTTACTTTGGCATTTTATGTATAAATAGGCTAAAAGAGGCTGTTATGCTGTAGCTAAGACACTGATTTTTCATAAGAATTTTATTATACTTACTAAATGCAAAGAAGAAAACTTCACACATAAATATTTGAAAAATTACTCAGTTGAGTCATTCCATATTTTATAGTAATGAGGCTAACTTCTCATAAATGGTGCATTTAACAAATAATTTTAAAGTAACTCCACTGATGGTCTAATTTCTCAAATTCACATGGTCAAGTAACTTTGGGGGGTCATGGTACTCACTATGTAATACCATGAAATACTAATTAATAATATACTAAAGTAATTTCAAATGCAATTTATTTTTACTTGATGACATATCATACTATTGCTAGATTATAGTGTTTGATATATAATGACAAAGATTTAAGAACAGTTTATTACAAAAATTTAAAATTATAAAAAATCTACATAGTAAATATATCTTTTCCTGCAAATTAGAAAAAGATCACTATTTGACTTCAACATCTTGGTCCATTTTACAGAACACAGTGTTCCTTTCCTTGGAGAATAATTTAAGAAATGCTGACTAACGCTAATATAAATCCAATACCAGTTAATTTGTTTTTACCCTTCAATTGCTTACATTTTTCATTTGTACATTTTAAATAGACTTTCACCAAATTGTAGCATTAGAAACAATGTTAAAACACTAGAATTGCATCTGCTTCCTTTTCCAGAAAATTACTACTACCCAAGATGGTAAAATGTGATTTTAGCTTTGTTACAGATGTTTGGATATATTTACCATGTGTTCCCTGTTTTATAGAGGGCATTTTTAACACATTAAGAAACTAAATTGCCACAAAAGTACGTAAAACATAACACCTACAGAAAAACTTCAATAAAGATTTCTTGGAATGTTCAAGCAAATTATCTGGAATTCATAGGTATGACACCAATAAAGAATGTAAGTCACACTGAATTGCAAATAGCTACAAGTCAATGTTCTCAGAACTCTGTATGTGATGACTGACCCTTCACGTGCCATGTTTTCTTAATTTCACTGGTGTATTCGGACAATCAGATGGTCTTGGGTTCAAATTGCAGCTCTGTCCCTTAATAGGTGTATGAGCTTGGAATGTTAACATTTCTCTGAAGCTTTGTGTTCTTGGCTATAAAATAGGACTAAGAATACTTACTTCACTGGCATTTTACGGTGACAAAATGAGATGCTGTAAAATATGGGGCACATAATAGACCTTAAAATATGTCTGTTTCCTTCTTTCATTTCCAAACATGGAAACTGAAGCACAGATAAAAAATGACTGTGATGAGATCATAGGCTAAGTTAATGATGGAATGAATAATAAGAGTTGATGACAATTTTATTCATCAGGGCTAGAGAAATGTCACTTTCTAGGTATATTGTGGGAACAAAAGAAAAGCCCCACCTATTGCTTATCCAAGCACAAACTCTTAGGGCTTCCATTAGAACCCTTATAGCTTAGTTTGTGTTCCCATGCTTTGCTGACTCCAGCAGATGTAAACACAGTGCCTTTTGCCTGGCACCTTCCAAATGCTTAGAGGTTACTGACCAGTGCTTGCCCAATATTAGATCCATAAGGTAGAGAATATTTGGCTCCCCGAGTTTGCTGCAGGCTGTGGCTCACTCCAAAGCCAAGGGGAAGGAACACTGAGGATAGTAACTTATAACTATCCTGGAACCAGAATCAATCAGTTTAATAAAACCAATTGCTATGATGGCCAACACATCCACAGGAACCTCAACCACTGAGAAAAGTGTGGAGCCCAAATATAAGTGAAAAATGGACACAACCCTTGCAGGGAGTCACACTGTTAAGCTTTTGTACTTCATTCAATTTAAGAGGGTTCCATAAAACACAAGCAGGCAACATATGACCCTGCTCTCTCCTTTTTCGTCTAATTATCAATTATCTGTCCTCCTTCCTGCTGGTGTCTCAATTACTCATGCATTGGTGATGCTTCCCCTTCCTGCTTCACTGCCAATTTTCTTCTTGATCCCTGAAATCCGATTTCTGTTCTTGTTATGCTACTGACACCTTTATCTGATAGATCAGCAAAGACAAACCCAATGGCCAACCAATGGCCTTTTTTGCAGTCATTTCTCTTGAAGTCTCCTGAACAAATGGCACTATTTACCAGGTTCTCCTATGATGCTGCCCTGTCTTAGTTAGCCTCTTGTAGTTTCTCTTATCTTCTGTATGGTTCCTTATGAAATGTCAAAGCATGGTAAAACAATTCACCTGTGACAATAGGATATGAATTCTAATTCTGATTTCGATTGTTCTGGTTCAAGCTCTTTGGGAAGCAATCAAACTTTACTATGCAAAGAGGAAATAATTTCCACTTGCTGTATGAGACTGTTTTAAGAGACAAACTTAGAGTAATACTTTGAGCAGTGTACAATTGTATTATTTAACTCATTGTATGTTTATGTCATCATTAGACACCACATGAGCAAAAGTCTGTTTTTCTGGCCATTCTTTTGTGGGTTCTACCTCCTGATCCTAAACTCTGCATGATATTTTTCATTCATTTGCTGTATTCCCTTTCTAGTTCAACTCCCTTTTGAGAACCAATAATTCTTAGATTTGATTTTTTGAGGTCATTCTCTAGATTTTTGTTGCTTTTCATTCTGTTTTCTCCTCTGTGTATTTTCAAATAGCTGGTCTTCAAGCTCGCTGATTCTTTCCTTTGCTTGATCCATTCTGCTGTTGAGAGCCTCTAATGACTTTGTCAGTTTGGCAAATGTATTTCTCAGTTCCAAGATTTCTGTTCGATTTTTAAAATTATTTCAATCTATGTTAAATTTCTCTGGTTAGTTTCTGAATTGATTTTCTATGTTATCTTGGAGATCATTGAGTTTCCTTAAAACTACTATTTTGAATTCTTGGTCAGAGAGCTCACATATTGCTGTCTTATTAGGGTCAGTTACTGGTTTCTTACTTTGTCCATTTGGGGAGATCATGGTTCCCTGTTTGCTGTTGTTTCTTGCAAGTATACGTCTATGTTTTTGCAGTGAAAAATTCATTACTTATTCCAGTCTTCTAGCGCACTTGATCCTCTCTCTATTACAGCCTTTACATCGCGGTATTATTTGTGTAGACATCTGTCTCTCTTCTAGGATTGAGAATTCCTTGAGGATAGGAATTCTATCTTATTTGTTTTTGGAATTCCAGCACCTTGCATGGATCCTAGTATGCTCAGGCACTCATTGTTTATTGAATTGAACAGAAATTATTCCAAATCATGATTTAAACCACAGTTACCTTTTGTTTCTTTTTCACTCAACCAATATTGATTCTTCTTATATAATTTTGCTTATAATCATCCTTTCTTGTGAATCTCATGGCCTCCGTTTTAGTTCGGGCCCTTTTAGCCTCAAATCTTTATCAATATCAAGCTCCTGAAATGCCTCCAGCCTTCAAGGGTTTCTCCATTACTCCCTCCATGAACATTGTCTCTTTGGGGCTAATATCAAGTTGCCACTTTGATCCCTTTGATACTGGTATGTATAGGATAAAGCCCCAGTGTACTGGCATTAAGATCTTTTGCAATCAGAACCCTTCCTCCCCATGTAGACTGATCTCTTTCCTAACACTCCTAGACTGTAGGGAAAATTTGTGTCTCAAGGGAAAACTACAGCATACCTCTCAAGGGGTTATCTGATTCTGAGACTATTGGGGCTCTACACCTTTTAATGCTTTTGAGTTATTGCAAAACTGCATAAATGATAGATAAATGAGATGCTGTAAAATAAGGGGCACATAATAGACCTTAAAATATGTCTGTTTCCTTCTTTCATTTTTAAACATGGAAACTGAAGCACAGATAAAAAATGACTGTGATGAGATCACAGGCTAAGTTAATGATGGAATGAATAATGAATATAGCAATGCAAAATAATTCTTGTCTATAGACATGAAAAAACTGTCCAGGGAAGGTTCAACTGATTTTTCTTCCCCATGTAGAAGAAGCCATTTTTGCCTCTAATTGCACATTCATTTCAATATTCCTGATTTATAAATGTGTCTGTTTGTTTGGATTTTCTTCTGAACTGGTCATAATATACCTCACTAATGAGTTAAATAAAACCTGTAGTACATGTTCATTTTATATCTATATCAGATATAATGTATCATTTTGCCTTTATCTTAATTTCTTTAAGGTTATCCTTCAACAATACATGCCTTCTGCCCCATCTAAACTGATCCATTTATCAGTCCACCAAAGATAACCTGCAATGTCATGTTTCTGTTTAGAGCCTTTGCATAAACTGTTCCTTTCTACTGAAATTTCCTATTTTCCTCACACACCATCAACATCACCCAGAGAAACCCTATTGATTCTGTTGTTTTAGGTACCTGACAAATTATATTCTCTTCTAGAAAGCTTTTTCTAGCTAGGCAACTGGTCCTGAAGTACATGTCTTCTGTCCCTGAAGTCTCCTATTGTTTACTGTCTACACCTTACATGTGGCACTTCTTACACATGTGGGTCCATGTCAGAGCTATTTGTGCACTGCCTTATCATCCTCTTTGGGTCTGAAGTTCCTGGAATGTGGAACACATTCCTGGGGACCTGGGTTCCTGAGGACCACATTCTTACATCTTTGTCCCACACAGAGCTTTGTGTGTGTGTATGTGTGTGCGTGTGTGTGTGCATGCATACACAATAAATGTTTGCTAAATTAAAGAACTTTATTACCAGGACAATTTTTCATTCATTTTACATGCTAAGCCCTGATAGTTAATTTAGTCATTTAAAATCAGTTAGTGCCAATATACATCTTCAAAATGCTGTCAGAAATCTCTTCTGCCTTTATTGGTTCTTGTTACTGGTATGATTTTCTCATTAGCAGGGACTGGAAGTTATAGCCCACATGGCTCTGAACCTCTCCTGCCTGAGCCCTACAGGCCTCCTTGGCTCCCCACGGCAGGGCAAAGCTTGCTCTCCGGGGGCTCACACGACACTGGGTCTTCTGCATTAGCTTACTTACTAGCCTGGGGTGGTCATTTATCTGATTACAGATTTTTTTAATCTCTCCCACTAGGCTGGGGGGCCTCTAGGGCAGGCACTAAGCTTCCTTCATGTTTGTTTCCACAAGCCGACACAGTGCTTGGCATGTGGTTGCCACGTCGTAGGTGCTACGTAAGAATGGATAAAATTCATGTTTGTGAAATTTGTGAAGAGTGAAATTCTGGGAATGAGGTTAAATTAACAGCTATTAAACCAATAGTTAATCAAGACTGTAAAAATTTAAAATATAAAAGAGAACTTAAGAAAATATTGAGCTTTAGCCTCTAAATTTCCCGATCTTTCTTATAGGTAGATGTGGTCATGTGATTAAGATCTGGCCAACTGGATATAAGCAGAAATGTTATGTTCGATTTGGGGAAGTTTTTTTTTTTTTAATAATTCTTTTTCTATTTCTTTTCCCTGCTGCCTGGAATACAGATGTAATGGCTGAGCTCCAGCAGTCATATTGGGCCTTCGGAATATAAGCTATATATAAGAAAGAAAAAAATAATATAAGTCCTGAACTGATTTCCTCTATACTTCTTGAACATTAGAGAGAAATAAAACTTCTATCTTGCTCAAGAAGATTTTATTTTGTCATTTGCAGCCAACCCTAATCATAACTGATATAGGATCTTGGATCCTTTACCTGTTGAAAACTCCTATCTGAACTCTCATCAACCTAATTTTCAGAAACATAAACAGATTATGCAAAAAAAAGCAGAGCCCTTATAGTTAGAACATGTGGATTCCAGTCTTCAGGTTTTAGTCATGTAATATTGGGCAACTGCTCTGAGACTCATTTTCACTAAATGTAATATAGAGATGATGATATCTTCTTGGAGTTGTTAGAAGGATTAAGTGATGTCAAGTGAGATAAATGAGAAGAGGCTTGGTAAATTATAAAATATTACATGATTTTTTTTTTGCTTCTATTTATAGCAACAGGAAAATGAATCATGGGCTGGTTAATTGGAGGAGTAAACAGGTCCATCCAGGATTAGGCAGTAGAAATGCAGAGACCCAGCTCTACATACCCTATCATTCATGCCCATGACATTGAAAAGAAAGAGATTGATATAAATATCTTCTAAAGAGGAACCAGTTGTATGCTGTTCAAAGGATGTACTAATACAGTGCCTATCCCATGGTAAGTACTAAATAAATGCTACCTCTCCTATTACTACTATTCCTACAATTACAGCAACAGAGTCTACATTACTCAAGGTGGCATCTCCAGCATGTTCTTTTCCCAGGGACAGACTTCTATGGGAATTCAAATTAAAATCCTACTGTTTGGAATCAGAACAAGGGGAATTACATAATTTGAATGTTTATGCCAAAAAACTAAGAGACCATGATGCGCTCATGGCCTTGACAATGGAACCACGATTCTTATAATTTGTTGGTTGAAACAGTAGATGAGCATTATCTTAGTCTGTTTTGTGCTGCTGAGACTGAGTCATTTATAAAGAATGTAAATTTATTTCTCACAGTTCTGGAGTCTGGGAAATCCAAGATCAAGTCACCAGTGGGTTTACTGTCTGGTGAAGTTTCCTCTCCACTTCCAAGATGGCGCCTCGATGTCATATCCTCACAAGACGAAAGGGCAAAAACAGACAAGCCACCTCTGTAAAGCCCTTTTACAAGGAAATCTAATACCTTCCATGAAGGAGCAGCCCTCATGGCCTAATCATCTCTTCAGGGTCCACAGCTTAATACTATCACACTGGCAACATTTGAATTTGGGCAGGGATACATTTAAAACATAGCAGGCACTTTCAGTAGTTACTTAGCTTTTTTTCACTGAATCCACAGGTGGACCAAATTTTTAGTCAAGCTTCTCTATGGCCTGGGAGTCTTGCAATCTCTTTAAAATGAGATAGACTTTGTAGACTGTCTTCTCTCGTGGTTCATGTGTGAGTTTATGATTTAATGATCACAAGACAATCTTATGTGTCTTATCTGAAAGTTCTTAGTGACCATCTTGCTATTGGTTCACTCCTAAAATGTCTTTAATACATAGAGATTTGTACAAGCTTTCATGTACAAATGAGTCATGGAGGTCTTGCTAAGACGAAGACACAGTAGGTCTGGGGCAAGGCTGAGATGCTTCAATTCTAACAAGCTCCTGGTGATGCTAATGATGCAGATCTATGGACAAGACTTTGAGCTGCAACGTTAAAAGTAACATGGCTAATTAAGTGTCAAAGTTGGGATTTAAACCCAGGTCTGTCAAATTGCAAAAGCTATTTGTTTTCCATGATGTTGAAATTCAGAAATAGAAAACTGAATAATAAATGAGAAATTGTGTTTAAGACTAATTATTTGGGATAACTATTATTTGCAATGTTAAAATTTAGAATAACTATTTTCCCAGAGAATAAAGAAAGAGGTACATTAAGCTGGAGAAAAATAACATTTTTTTGAGGAAAAGACAGTGATAATTAAATAGGATAAAGGGGCAAAGAATATATAACAGAGTGAAAAACTGTAGAAGACAGATGATAAATATTTACATTCTTAAAGAGAACACAGAGAGCCACAACTTGTCACATGTCCAAAACGGTGCCCCAAACATCATGTACCATATTCCCCAAGGGTCTTTGACCACTCCAACACCTGCCAGATGACAACAGCATCTGACGTCATGACTAGAGAAGACAGTGCGATGACACAGAGAGATGAGGCCCGTCCTCCATCTCACCAATGTTCTAGAAAACAGTCAGCTCAGCCAGCAACAGAGAGCAAGCCCAGAGCCACACTGGACTTGGAAGACTGAACGTAAGCATGAACTTGTGAGGTCTCCCTCAGGGAATAGCTCATCAGATAGAAAATGGAGAAACTTGTCTGCACAGTAAGTCACGATGTTTCTGGATCACACAAATCTGGACTTGTACAGCCAGAGATATGTCCACATTAAAGGCAATTTCAAAGCCCTACAAAAAGTGTTCTTTCCATGTGTTCTTCATTAGACCATAAAAACATCATATTAGATCAGACCACGGTACATCCAGCAGTATTTTGTATTTGACATTGGCACCAACTGAGATTTTCGAAGAACATGTTGTCCTCTTTGGCAGAAGTTTTGGAAACACATCACAAGCACATCTTGAGCTTCCTCTGATGTCTTGGAGTCCATCATTCTTAAGTGTACCTAGAGCCTTCCTGTAGTGACTGAACCAGGATCTATCAGATCCTGATTTCTTATGTTTATTACTACTGTTTAGAGTTGGATGTCCTTTTAGTAGTCCTAAACTACTTTCAAAGGACTTACTTTGTATTTATTCCATCTTAAATTGTTTTGTTCATGTATTATTTTCTCTATTAGAATCTAAGGTCCTATACTGTTTTATACTTATCACTGAGGTGGTTTCTTTCTCACAAGATTGTGAATTCTTGAAGGAATTCTTGAAGAATTCTTATCCTAGATTTTGCGTCACCAGTACCTAGCACTGTGTCAAGCAAATAGTAGGTCAAAAAAATGTTGGATAAAAACAAGAATAAGCTCTCTAGTGCAGAGATATGACCATAGCATAATATCATTTATTCAGAAGAATCTTAAGTTTTTGAATGAAATTTTCTTTAAACTGTCTTTTCTTAATTTCTTTAGTTCTGTTATACAAAGACTTAGGAAACAATCAACTGAAGGTCTACTCATATTATACCAACACTTTCCAGTTCTTTCTTATCAAATTGATAGACATTCACTGACCATTTATAAACCACAACCATGAATCCTGCAAGACACAGTTCACAAGACCACATACCCATATCCTCTTTGAGGAACTTCATCAATACAAGAACAGTGAACATCTAGACCTTGACTTTTGTGCATTTTGAAACAAATAAAAAACAGAATATACATATATATCACATACTTGATCAAATTGGGGGTCTTCTCCACGTTGTAGAGATTTTGTCAATGGCTTTTCCTAGAAAGAAAAAGAATAAATATGAGAATAATTGTTAGAGTCTCTTAAATATTATTTTTAAAAATGTCATTATTTCTATACTTTTTCTTATTCATTTCTCCCTTTATGGAATGAGGGGGAGCCAGGTTTTAAATGAGTGAGAAATTCTCCCTTAGTTATTGTGACCTTACTATGTAGTGTTTGATCATTATCACCATGATTCTTGTTGTTCATCTTAACAAATACCTCTTTGACCAGAACATTAAGAGTTGATGCTTAGGGAAACTCAAATTAAAACCACAATGAAATATCACCTCATACCTGTTATAAAAACTTTTATCAAAAAGACAAAAGATAATAAATGTTGGCTGAATGTAGAGAAAAGGGAACCCTTGTATACTGTTGTTGGGAATGTAAATAGCCATTATGCAAAACAGTGTGGAGGTTCCTCAGAAACTAAAAAATAGAACTATCATGGGATCCAGCTTCCACCACTGGGCATATATCCAAAGAAAATGAAATAAGTATGTTGAGAGATATCTGCATGTCCACGTTCACTGCAGCATTATTCATGATAGCAAAAATACAGAATCAACCTATGCATCCACAAATGGATGAATGGATAAAGAAAATGTGGCATATATATACACAGTGGAATACTATTCAGCCTTAAAAAAGAAGGAAATCCTGTTATTTGTGATAACATGGATGGACCTGGAGCAGCAGTCTCCATTCTTTTTGGTACCAGGGACTATTTTTATGGAAGACAATTTTTCCACGGACTGGGGGTGAGGGCTGTCATGGGTTGAGGGGAGGTGGTGCAGAGCTGAGGTAGTATTGTGCAGCCTGTTTCTTAACAGGTCACTGATCGGTACCAGGCCATGGCCTGGGGGTTAGGGACTGCAGACCTGGAGGACATTATGCTAAGTGATATAAGCCAGGCACAGAAAGGCAAATACTGCCTAATCTCACTTTTATGTTAAATCTAAAAAAGTCAAATTCATTGAATCAGAGAATAGAATGGTGGATTCCAGGGACTGATGGGGGATTGGGGGGAATAGAAGATGTTTGTGAAAGGACATAGAGTTTCAGTTAAACAAAAAGAATAAGCTCTGGAGATCTATTGTATAACATGGTGACTATAGTTAATAATATTGTACTGTGCTATGGTCTGAATGTATGTCCCCCAAATTCACATGCTGGAACCTAACCCTCAAGGTGCTGATGTTACAAGGTGGGGCCTTTGGGAGGTGATTATATCACAAGGGCAGAACCCTCCTGAGTGGGATGAGCGTCCTTATAAAAGAGGCCCTAGGAGCTTGTCTGCCCTTTCCACCACATGAGGACACAGTGAGAGGGCATCATCTATGAGGAAAAGGCCCTCACTAAACACCAAATCTGCCAGCACCTTGATCTTGGACTTCCTAGTCTCCAGAACTGTGAGCAATAAACTTCTATTATTTATAAGCCACCTAGTATATGGTAATTTGTTATAGCAGCCTGAATGGAGTAATACATATTGTATACTTGAATATTGCTAAGAAAGTAGATTTTAAACATTCTTACCACAAAAAAAATAAGAATGTAAGGTGACGGATATGTTAATTAGCTTGATTTACTCATACATATATCAAAACATGATGTTGTGCCTCATAAATACGTAATTTTTATTTGTCAAATTTTAAAAAAAAATCTGATACTATAAGTGGTCCTGTGTTTTCCATGGAAACCACATAATAAAAACCATAGAACTTATTTGAAAAATTTTAGTATTTACCTTGGGACTTGACAGATAATAGAAAGTTGAAAGTGATACACTATTCCAAGTCCCTAGATTTAGAAACAAAATAAATTCTACGTATTGGATTGGTATTGAGGGACAACCTACCAATCACATATTTTCTAGGTGTAACTGGTGAATTTTGGCATGCAATTTGTCTTGCTTCACATCTAACTCTCTGCAAAAATAATGTGGGTAGTGACAAGGGTCTATAGAGATAAGTCTCCCTGATCATTTTATCATTGTTTACATTAGGAAGCCTTAACTCACTTTCAAGCAAGGCATTTTATAATGACTTACTCTTATTTGTATTTTGTTTTTGCTGTTGAAGTTAATTCTGATCTAAAATTTGGTTCAGGGTTAGAAACCATGCAAAAATTATATATCAAAAAGGAATAAATTTTACTTTGGCCAATGTAGGTG
>CAUYSK010108682.1:0-51107 GCA_963575035.1 Avahi laniger
TCACTTAAAATAGTAGCTTTAGCACAAAGATTTTTCTGATGCAAGATACAATGAAAAGAAATGAGAGCATTTGGACCTGTTAATACTTTTTTTTATTTGTTCAATAAACCCTTCATGTTTTCCTGTCATGGAAAGTGCACCGTCTGTGCATACACTCACTAAATTTACCAAATTCAGTCCAACTTCATGACATTTACCTCGGAAGTTGTTGAAGATATCTATTTCCTGTGTTCTGTGTGCAAGTGTGCCCAAAGTGAGTAACTCTTCCTAGCAAAGAAAATCTTCTTTTATGACACAAATGAAGTATAAAACCTGTGCCAAATCAGTAGTATCAGTTGATTCATCCAAAGCGATTGAATAATATGTATCTTCCTTCTGAACTATTACATGAAGTTGTTCTGTTAAAGCTGAAGGCTAATTCATGCTGCTGATAAGTTACAGCTCTTCTTGAAAGAGGCAGTTGTTTGCACTTTGAAATGTTATTAGGGTCTAAACATCCTACAGCTTTGACAATGCATTCTTTCACAATTTCTACATCACTGAATGGATTCCCTTTTTTCTCAAGTATATAAGCTACTTTATAAGTTACTTCAGTGACATTATTTCCAGGTCTTATTGTTGCTTGAAAGAATTATCTTTGCTTCTGCTTTTCATCTTTTAATTTCTGTAATACAACCTTTTGTGCCTCTCCTAAAATTTAAAATATTTGTGGTTCTTATGACTGTCATAATGCTTATGAACATTGAATTTCTTTAATGTTGATATTGCTGTATCACAAAGCAAGCAAATTGTCTTATCTTTAGCAGAAATAAGATAATATTGCAATTCCCAGTCTTCATTAAAATATTTGTTTTCTTCCTTCAGCGTGTTCTTGGTCTTTGACTTGAGGAGCTATTAAGCAGACAGAATTAAAAAAATGCTGTCGAGCTGTACAACTATTTACAAATTCCACTTCAAACAGAAACACAGTGCGCCACTGTCAATGGCTGATGTACTCGACTCCCATAAACTCTTGTCTCATGCGGTAGTGACATCAGTTAGGTGAGGGAATTAGAACTAAATCATGAGTGTAGCAGCCAATTTAGCCCTTGTGGCTTACTAATGTTCTAATTGTGCTGATCAACCTAAGATGATTATTTCACTGAAATTTATTTTATTCTTTGGTATTTTAAATACATTCATTTTAAAATAAAAATAAAAACATAAAAGATGAAAAAATTGTATTAATAAAAATGAAAGGATTTGTTCTGTAAAATTTGGATTCAGTCAAAAGGCCACACTTAGAGAACTAGGAGGCCACAGGTTCCCCACTGCTGGTTTAGTTATTTACTATATCTTTATCTTTTTAGGTATTCTTTATAAATGTTATGTAGCTGACTGATTCACAAGCTTCCTTCAAAAATCCTATCTCTTGCAAAAGTGAAACATAACTCAATATCCTCTCATTGCTAAAAATAAAAGCTAACTTTCACTGGGCATTTGTAATGTGAGAATTTTTTCTAAGCACTGTTAATAAATTAACAAATTTAACACTTACAGTAACTTGATAGTTTGTTGCATTTTGTCTCCATTTTATGAATTAAAAAATAAAGGACAAAGAGCTTTTGTCTCTTGACCAACACTACTGAAGTGGTAATTCCAACACAGAATCTGTCTCTAAAATAGTAGGAGGAGCTAATTCTTACACATAACCAATTGTCTGCATTACGAGGGAGAGCAATGATGGGTATTTATACTTTTGTTTAAACTCTAAACTTAATCTGGGATACATGAAAGATTATAAACATTACAAAAATGGAATACATATAAAAACAAAATATGACTCTGCACAATTACTATTGGCTATGAACTATTATTACAGCTTACGATGCAGCTAATCTCCCCACCCAGTTATTCAGAAAGACATTTCTTTAAAAGGCATATCCATATGTGTTAGCATCTAACACATGACATGGAACACTATAGGCTTCCCAGAATATTTTTTTTTCTGAAATGTAAATATGAGTAAAAATATGAGTGTATATCTATAAAGCTTTGCCTCTATGTAAACATCCAGAATGTTTGGATCGAATTTTTTGGAGGGCTATGAAGTGTTGTGATTCTAAATGACCAGCATGATTTGGCTTAATCACTTGTTCCTGCTCAGATTTAAACCAAAAAGAGCCACAAGACACATAAATGTAATGATTTCCTCTGACCATCAGCAGAAAAAAGCATGCTGTGATTTTTTTTCTTTTGTGCCACTAAGAATTAAATTCAGCAAAAATGTTAACCACTGGCCGTGAGTTATCTCTTTTGCCTGCTAATCAGCAGCCTATGTATTATGAGATATCAAACACTGTTACATTGAAAATGTCTAACTAGTGGGGAGTAAATCTAAAATATACATTTTTTGAGAATATTAATAGTAGTATTTTATAATTTGATAATGTCCTTCATTCAAGGATTTCAAAAAAGCTTAGAGGTATGACTTAAGCCTCCTTGGAATTTAATTTTCTTTCTAATATGTGTAGGGGGCTTTGGGATTTCATTATATATCATTAGATATTAGAGATGCTTTAAAAAGTATTTGCTGTTTTATTAATTTAGAAAATAAATGAGAAATCATCACTAAGCAAGTTTATTACCTTTCTAACAAATTTTCCATACATATTATTTAAATATTTAAGACTTCATCAAATGTAAATGTCCAATGTACTTCATAGGGTGGTAATAACCATTTTAAACTCCAACTTCCAGGTATACCTACTCTTTCCACCTTCATAGTCACCTTTGCTATGAACCTTTTCAGAGTATTTCAATTCAAGGTACCTTGGATTATAAATTTTTGTTGTTACTTATCACTCAAATATTACATGACATATACTAAGTGTGTGAGAAATCTTTTCCAAGATCATTATTTAGATGATGTTCAACTTTGAAAATACCTATATCCTTACTTTCCCAAACTTTGCTAACAGAAACTATATATATTTTTTTAAACTTTCAGGTCTATAGGTAGATGAGACCAATCATTTGGGGATTATTTGACTTAAATTTAAATATCTTCACTGCAGTTTACCAGTGTTTTGGTTTTTGATATGACAAAGTCTCAATCTTTAAGTCTCAGTTTCTCGTCTCTAAAGTGGATGAAATAATAGAATCTACCTTCTAAGGTTATAGGGAGGAGTGAATGGAATTGTACATGAAGAACATTGCCCCAATCAACAATTAATTTTATTTGCTCATTATTGGTAGTTATGGTAGATCAGTGGACTCTACCTCCATATTCCATACCAATATTAGAGTAATTGACTTCTGAGATTTAAGAATAATGTTATTATATATAAAGACATTATAGCTGGTGGGTTCATTCAGAACAAAACACTGTTTAAGGGAAAAAAATGTGTCTTAGTTATTTTAGTGCCTTCAGTGTTTATCAGGATACAGAATACAAAATGACAATCAGTAAATATTTAATGAACAAAAAAATGAATAAAAATTGAACAAATAAAAAAGGAAATAGTTCTATAGTGATCAGCCCTTCTGTGTGCACATGAGAGGCTGCTTCTTTCTCAATGGGCTTACCCCATGCATAAAGGCATTCTATCAAAGAATCATATCCATTTTCATGGCAATGTGACTTTTCTTATAAAACTGATGCTCTCTCATTTTGCCAGTAGCCATGCGTATGCTGTAAATTCCTGTTCCCGTCACGTATTCCCTCTAAGATTAGACTTGATTTACATATGAGAAAACTGGACTTGGAGAACTGGCCATTTGCTCTGCATTAGGGTATGTAAACAGTGTCATTTTTAATTTAATACAAAATATAAAAACAAACAAAATATAACAATGAAATGTCCTCTCCAGGAGAGTGATAAAACCAATTTTTGATTCTATACTTATGGTCCAGGTATTGATCAAAAATTTGGCCATTTCTCTCACTTTGCTTCCTCCAGGGTTCCATGGCTAAATTTACCACTGGATATAACTTTTAGATACTGATCCCCGTTCTCTTCCAGAATCAAACCTGATAAATATAGAATGTATATATAACAATGTTCTTCCCCACTACCTGGGGGCCTTGCTGCCAAAAGACCCACCTAACTGGGAGTTTTACTGGATGCTTATATTTAGCCACAAGGGGCAGGATTCCTTATCTGCTTTTCACCACAATTTTATTACCTGTAGTACCAGATACATTCTTATTTTTATAGATTAGTATTTATATTCATTATTAGGATTTGGTATCATTATTTGATGCCTGTTGCCCTGAGCACTTGGGAAACCTTGTCTAATGTTTTTTTTTTGTTTGTTTTGTTTTTGTTTTTGTCCTCTTCCCTAAGGAAAATTAAATATCCTTTCCCCTTATCTTCTATAGATGCAAGTCTGACATCCGCTCCTACTAAATGAGTTTCTTGAAGAAATCAATTCAGTTTGGTTCATCCATTAAGTCCTCTTTTCTTCCTAATTGATCCCCTTTAATCAATAGCATTTAATATAGTACCTTAAACACACACTGAGGGTAATCAGTAACTGTTTGCTGAATAATTAACTGTTCCACTACTGAGCTCAGGGTTTTGTCAGATGCACATCTGAAGCTGACATCACAGGGTTTCCTAAGATAATTTCTGAGGTTTCCTGTGGTTACTATCAGAGACAGAATTATTAGCAGAGTGGCGCTATGATCTGACCTACCTAACATATTTTACATTTTCAAACAAAACTCCGAGGTTTTTCATTCTGAAATTTGCTTTTCTACAGCATTATGTAAAGCGTCATTGCATTTTTGAGTATCTACAAATTCCACCTGTGCTAACCACCGTCTGTGCACTGTAACAATCCCATCAGCAAGGTTCCAGGTACTTTTGAGAATCCAATACATTTTCTGATGATTTGTGTATTTTTATGTATAAATAAATGAATCATCTGCAAGTGGAAATAGTTTCACAGTGGCCTGAACATGATGTCTACAAAAAGTGACGTAAGGAAAAATACTTTTATTTCGGAGGAAAATTAACAAACTTCTCAGTCCCTTTGCTTTGTCTAGTACTAACAAAGCAATTTTCTGAGCTATTTTTAAAAGGAATTTGTTAGAAACATCTCTTTCCATTTGTCATTTCACAACAAAGTGTGATTACTCATCTCCTTATTTTTAATTGATGATTTTCTTCCCTATACTATTTTCAGACACATTTGTTAAAGCCAAATATGAGGGTTTTAGAACAGAACTCAATTCTTGTCCACTTAAATCATCATTCTTTATTGCAAAACTATGTATCTTTGTTATGTCATTGTTGATAAAAATTTTCTTTATGTTACTAGCTCTCAAGAATTATGTTCGAGGTGTTAGTGTAAATAGCAACATATAGATTCTGCTATTATCAAACATATCAACTTTGCTGTAAGATTTAATCACCCGTAAACATTATGTTTGAACTTCTCAGTTTTTCTCCCACATATATTAATTTTAAGAAGACTTTGAACTTATGGATTTATTTTTAAAGATTTGTATATCACCATAATACTAAAATATCATAAGGGTTTCTCGAGGAGATATTTTTTCTTGAGATTTTTGTTATATTATCTCACATTATTTTCTACCTAGGCTTTACTGTCTATATTACATAAAATATAAAGTGAATTTATCATTCTTGAAATAACAACTCCATGCATTATTTACTGGTTTTGAAATAAAAACTTTACATCTGAATATATTATCCTTTTAAATTCATCTATTCTGAAATGTCATTTGTGGAGTTGAATATTAATATAAGTTAGAAACTTTTGCAAAGAAGCAACAAAATATTTTAATGGAAAAAGAAACACATTAGATTGAAACGAAAAACACCTAGGTCTTAACAGCAGTTCTACTACCAGCTGGAGGCTCTTTTGTGAGTAATTTCATATCTCTGAGTCTTGTTACTTGTAAAATTTTGAAAAATATCTTACAGATGACATATTGAAAGTAAGAACCGTATATTTGATATTTATATCCTTGGTGAGTGGAATATTATGTGCAGCTAATAAATATTTGTTAATATACACAATCATGCATATATATGTAGAATGTTTCATATTTTATGTAGTATTTTGAGAGTGTTAGTGTATGTACACATATACATGTACATATATAAAAATTCACATAATTGCATTTAGTTTAAATTGGTAAGATGAGTTACCATGAAACTCTCTGCCTCTGATGAAACGACACTGTGGTGAGCTATAGTTTCTCTATGTTGCTCCTAAAATAACACACAAGTCAATAAGTAAAGTTTTTACAGGAGAATTTGAGATTAGGCATTTGGATAGATATATTTTGAAATATACATTATTATTTATTGTAGTCACCCTGCTGTGCAATAACCTCAAATCTTATTTCTTCTTTCTATCCGAGACTTTGTACCCTTTGACCAACAACTTTCCCTTTCCTCCCTCTCCACCCTCTAGCCCAGCCTCTAGTAACCATTGTTCTACTTTCTAGTTCTGAGTTCAACTTTTTTTGATTCCATTTATAAGTGAGATTATGCAGTATTTCTTTCTATGTCTTGTTTATTTCACTTAGCCTAAGTCATCCAGGTTCATCTACGTTGTTGCAAGTGACATGATCTTCTTTTTTTTAAGAATGAATAGCATTCCATTGTGCATATATACCACATTTTCTTTATTCATTGATGTGTTGACGGATGCTTAGATTGATTCCATATCTTGGCTATTATGGTAATGCTGCAATGAACAGAAGAGATGAACAGCAGATATTCCTTTGGGATAATGATTTTATTTCCTTTGCATTTCTACCCAGAGTTGGGCTTGCTGGATCACATGGCATTTTTAATTTTGATTTTTTGAGGAACTCCCCTACCATTTTTCATGATGGCAGTATACATTTACATTCCCACCAACAATGTAAGAGTTCCCTTTTCTCCGCATCCTTGCCAACATTTATTATCTTTCATTTTTTTCGTAAAAACTATTTTAACAAGTGTGAAGCATGATCTCCTTATGGTTTTAATTTGCATTTCTCTAATGATTAGCAATGCTAAGCATTTTCCCACATTCCTATTGGTCATTTGTGTATATTTTGAGAAATGTTATTAAGGTCCTAAGAACATTTTTTAATCAGGTTAGTTGTTTTCTTGCTATTGAGCAAGAAAGATTGATTAAAACTTAGGCAATTACAAGCCATTTTCCTGTGGGGATGAATGGTACAGTTTCCTGGAAGTTCTATATCAAGTGATGCAGAGAATTTAAGAACAAACAAAAACATATTCACTTACAATATAAAATTTTTTCTTTTTAATTTTTCAAAACTTTTATTCTTGAGATTCAGTGTGGCCAGTGGTAAAGAAAGTAGAAATTAAAGTGACCACTATCATTTACTTGCTGTGTAACTTAAGGCAAGATACTTAACCTCTCTGATCCAATAGTCTTATGTTTAATTTGTGATAACATTAGTTATTGTGATGCAATGTATATAATGCAGCTACATTTTTTTCAGCACAGAGTAAAAACTCTTAAGTAGCAATTAATATTATTATACCCTTTATTTCCCCCCTGACAAGTTTGTGTTAGGCTGCACCTTTAAATTGGGAAAAATTCTTTCCCACAAGTTAATTCTTTTTTTTTTTTCATCTTTAACAACGCTTATTTGGTCCCTCTTCCAATGCTGATTGTTTGTAGTTTTGCCTCTTTATTCACATCAGCTCCATGCATATTCACGGACCAGATTTATCTTTAAATTATTTAAAGAACCTTCAAATTATAAACAATAATTTAATTATGTGATGTGCATTCAGGAATCATTTCTCAGACTCATTCTGATGTAAACAGGGATTTATTTCACGTTGAAATATTAACACATGTCTATTAATTATGTAGAAATTAATTCAATTTAGTACAGGAATATCCATCTTCAAAATGCTTCTGAAGCATTAATATCCTATTTCTCGTGGTTAATACGGGGTCATTCTCTTCTTGAATACTAATATATTATTTGCATTACTCTCACTTCATAATTTATTGCTACTTTTAGTCACTTTAGCAACAGAATTTGAAACATCTATGACGGCTTATTTTTCCGTATCTTTTCAGCTGTTGTTTTTATTTTAGATTAAATGTTAATAGAATTGTTTGAAAATGACTGGAATTTCAAATAACAACTCTATGAATAATTATATCTGAGACTGATGTGAGAACTTAAAAAGTATTCTTTAGATAACAACTTTTCTTCTCTAGTGACAAATTGATAAATTCTAAATTCCTCTTCCTGGAGACCAATCTATCAATAACTTAATATAACATGCTCCTTGCAATACATATATTACTTTTCATTCCCATCAACCTCCATTCTGCTGTCTCTTTCCATTTGATTTACTCTAAGACTAATCCTTTTCCTCAAATATTCTTTTCTCCTTAGGTCAAAATTCCATGGATCTTTTAAAATTGACCTGATTTCTAGATTCACTCCCTTTATCACTTCTTTTAATACTCTTCCAAAAGAAAATAAATTTCTCATTTAAACAAAAACTTCAACATTATTAATTGTGTCCATTTTTATAAATCACAACAAAAGTGTCAATCTCCTTTCAGAAATAAAAGGAAGAAGCAAAAATATGTTCAAAAAGAACACAAAAGCTGCCACAATCCCCTCCATATATATTCTCTCATATACATATATGAACATTTAAATATTTTTACAAAAAAGAATTTACTAGGCATGCTGAGTGATAGCTCATTTTATTTCAATGTATGAAGAATTTTTGTGTCAGTAGGTTTATTTTTGCTTCTGTATTAAAGTTTAATTATGCAATATTTTATTTCTAACTTATATATATGTGAACCTTTGAAATGTAATAATAAAAAAAACATAAAAATCTCTACCATCAACTTAAAAATAGATTATTAGATTTACTGAAGTTAGCCGTTAATTCATTCCCACTCACATAGCATAAAGTGATCAGTATCCTAAATTATCTCTATATTATCCTCAATATTTATGTATGTTTACCATGTATGTGTATACCTCTAAACAATACCTTTAGTTTTGCTTAAAGGAATTATTTTTAAAAGGGTATTTTTAAAACAATCATTGTGTCTAATATTCTGTAAGTAGTTTTTTTCACTGAATGTTTTATTTCTAATTTGTATCCATATTATTTCATATAATTGCAGTTGCATTAATTTTCACTACAGTATGTGAAATATGTAAATATGCCATTATTTATTTCTCTATTCTTCTACTGAGGGAAATCGGGGTTGATTTTTTAGTTTTTTGCTCTTATAAACTATACTGCTATGAAAATTCTTGTATATTTCTGAATAAAACAAGATAAAAATTGCCTTAGAGCAGGCTGCACACTAAAAATATGATGTGGATAAGGTATTTAATTTTAATCTTCCCAGTTTGAACATTAAAAATATCCTAAAAGAGAAGGAATTAATTTTAATAATAAATTTTATCCAACACTTATGCCCCAAATATTTTTATTTTGACATATTGACTCAGATGGCATTGACATTATCCTCAGCTTGAATAAACTTTAGACATGTTTCTTCCTGACTGTAGGATCCTGAAGTCTCTTCTTAGAGCATTTACTTTAGAAAACTTGCCTTTGTAAATTCTTTCTCTGCCCCTTCAAGATGTAAATCTCCTAGCCTCTGGGCTGTTTTGCCACCCAGGAAAGTCTTTCTCCAGGGCAGTAATGATGAAAGATAGAGTCCCTTTCTCTTGGTCTCTATGGGAGGGCAGGATCCTAACCTAACTAAGTGCCAATTAGGAAACACAAATGGCCCAGTCTTGTTGACTAGCATCCCAGTTAATGTGCTCCAGTACCTTTTCACTAGCCCATCCAATGTTTAAAATTTCTCAGACCTTTTGTTTCAGCAAAGTTGAGTTCAAGCTCTCTCTCCTATTGTGATAATTTTGAGCAAAGTCTTCCTTCTCTGTTTAACTGGTGCAATTTTTCTTTGACAATATAAACTATGAAATTACTAGTGATATATTTTTCATTAGATTGTTTGCAGTGAGTCTTTGCAATCTGGTATGGATTTTACTTTTAGAGTAAGCACAACTCAGTCTAGGCCTGCCATATTTCAAGTGCTCAGTAGTGACGTGAAGCTAGTGTTTACCACGCGCTGTGGCAGCACAGCCCTCAAGGCTATACCTAGCACAGAAACAAAATGCCTGGATCAAAGGCTATGTGCACAGTGAACTTCACAGTTTATTTTTTTTTACGACCTTCTTTCAAATTTATAGACTTGTCTTTCACATTAAGTATTGAATCAATTTGGAATTGCTTTAGGGTATGTTGTTATTTAGGATGAAAATTTATTTCAGTCTGGATCATTAATTTTTGCAGCACTTGTTGAATTGTATACATTGCCTCAAAGAATTGCAATTTTAGCTCCATTTATAAGTTTCTTCTATTTTTCCTTAGTGATTATTGCTAAATTTTATTTTCCCCTGGGTTTCAAATGTATTGGTTCAAATATTTTTGGAATAATATATTTTGAAAACAAGGCCTTAAATATAATTATAATGACCTTCTAAGTTCTTTTATTATTTATCTGTGCTTACTCATTTTTCCTTTATCAATCTTACTTAAGAATTACTTTATTAATATTTTCAAAGAACTTGTTGCATTTTTCTCTTGATTTTCTTTTCTATTTCAAATATTTCTTCATTTAGCTTTGTAATCATCAACTTTCAAGTCTCATTCATTTTACTTTTGTACTTCTTAAGTAGGACACTTAAGATGCTTAGCCTGCTATTATTTTAGTCTTTTTCATTTTTAAATTTAAGCATTTTGAGGCCATATATCTTACTTTGCAAGTAAATGAAGTTGCAGATGGATAATATAAAGCATAAAGTTTTCATTTTCAGTTCTAAATTTTCTCCAAAAAAAATTTTAGTTTAAGTTTTCTCTTAAAAATATGAAATTTTTAGAGATGCATTTTTACTTATTTTAAATTAACAAATAATAATTGTGCATCTTTATGGGAGACAATGTGGTCGTGATTTATGTGCACAATGTAGAAAGATTCAGTCAAGCTAATTAACATATCCATCACCTTATACTTATTTATTTTTTGTGAGAATATCAAAAAATTCTATATTTTTTTACTTAAAAATATTAAGAGGGGCACATATATTTTTGTTACATGCATACCTTGTATGATGCTTAAGTCAGGGCATTTGGTGTGCCTATCACCAGTAGTGTTCATTGCATCCAATAGGTACGTTATAGGTACGTTTTTATCCCTCACAGCCCCCTTACCTTCTGCTTGATTTCAGATGCCTTTTATATCTCTTTGTGTTCATATGTGCCCATTGTTTTGCCCCACTTAATAATGAGAACATATGGTGTTTATTTTTTCATTCCTGAGATACTTCCCTTAGGATAATTGTCTTCAGTTCCATCCAAGTTGCTGCAAATGATACTATTTCATTCCTTTTTATGGTTGAGTACTCCTCCATGGTATATATATACATGTGTGTCACATTTATCCACTCATCAACTGATGGGCACTTAGGTTGATTAGACATCTTTACGATTGTGAATTGTGCTGTGGTAAACCTTCAAGCACAGGTGTCTTTTTTATAAAATGACTTATTTTCCTTTGAGTAAATACCCAGTAGTGGGGGTTCCTAGATTGAACATAGGTCTCCATTTATTTCTTGGAGGAATCTATTATTATGTTAGTGTTGCTTCCATTTTTACCCTTTATATAATGAGTTTTTTTTAATATATCTTTGTTTCTTATTCCATTCATCCTCTAGATTTCTTAGGGGCAATTAAAAGTTTATCATGGATATTTATAATTGAAAATATAGTAATTTCTATGTTTTTCTGACATCTAGAGCACTGAATTTATGCTAAGATTGTTCCATATTTCATACCCTGATTTTGAATAATTTAAAAAGGGCAGGGTTTATGTCTAATCTAACATTTTATATCTCACATTATGTATATTTTATGCATAATAACAGCTCATTTTATATTTTTAGGCTTGAATTGTTTGAAAGGTTAAAATAAATTTTCTTTCTTTTTTTTTTTTTTTGAGACAGAGTCTCACTGTGTTGCCCTGGATAGAGTGCCGTGGCATCATCCTAACTCACAGCAACCTCAAACTCTTGGGCTCAAGCGATCCTCCTGCCTCAGCCTCCCGAGTAGCTGGGTCTACAAGGCATGTGCCTCCGTGCCCGGCTAATTTTTTCTATGTATTTTTAGTTAAAATAAATTTAATAAACCAATAGGGGTCTTGCAATACTACTATAACAATTATTTGATTATTTTTTTCTTAGCAATAACAGGGATAAATTATTTTAATTTCTGTAAAACACTTCTTTATGTTGTGCTTATGAATCACATGAAAAATAAAATATTCTCTGTCACTATCTTTGTGATATACATGAAGTGATTTCGTGTGTGTGGGGATAACTGTAATTTAATGTGTATTTTTATAGACAGGTAAAAGAAGCAACCTAGAATCATGTTAATAAATATCTTAGTTATGTGATCCAACTGTGCTGATTAGGGCTCAAGATTTTTGCAATCATAATTTGTCAGACTAGAGCCAAGGAGACTGTGAAAGAATAAATCAAGATATGTGGGGTAATACAATTCTGTTTTTTTTTTGAGGGGGGTGGTTACCATTGACTAGATGGCAAACATTTCTAAAATGGTTAAAAATTCTAAAACTATGAGATTTTCTTTTAGGCCTAAGTGAGTTTCTCTATTACCCTGCCCAAAAGTACAAAGACTTTGCTAAAAGCCAGAGGGTTTTCCTCAATTCTGTGCACACACATCAGGCTAGGAGTTAACTTGGAAAAAAAGTATCCTATCATACATATGGTCACAATTTTTCCTTGTTTTAAAGTATAAGACATTTTTTTAAAAATCAAAAAAATACAGAATATTTTAAAACACATGTACTTTACACCCACTGCTATTAATCTTATACCGTATAAATAAATGTTATTAGTTACAGTAGAAATGAGGAAACCAAAGTTAACAAAGGTTAGGTAACCAGAGTGGACAGCAGTGGAACTGGCAGCCTAACGCAGGTCTTGCCCTCTTTAAAGTTATCTTTTTTTCACTAGACCAACCTGTTTTTCTTAGGAGAATTACATATAATGCAAACTAATCCCTCATTCAATTAAAATTGGTATTGAATTCTATTCTACTTCATTTTTCTCTACTGAATTTCTCCTCAAAAAAGCTGAGGACAATACTTTTTTCATTTTCTCTTATTTTTAAATTTTAAACTGTTTTCATGTCAAGAAACATGGATAGTATTGTATTGAAGCTGCGGTTATTTCTAGGATTTATTTTACGTATTCATGTAGTTTTCCTGTCCCATCTACCATGGATATACTCTTAAAGTGCTATATTTACTTCCACTTATGTGCTATGCTCTGGCCTATCCTTGCTTTACACATGTTGCAACATTTTCCTTAAACTCACCTCTAATCTCTGTCCTCCAGTCTCATATCCTGCTGGTCTTCCTGGTGAACTCTCCCTCTCTGTGCCTCTGTGCATGGGAAGCGGACCACTCTCAGGCCTACCTCTATTTTTGCAATTAACATATGATGTTAATATTATATCTTTCATATCTTCTGCATATAATGAACAGTAAACACTTTGAGTAAAGAGCTATGTCTCTCATCTCTTGTGTCCTCAGTACCATACCTGGGGCACTATAGACTCTATGTCTGAATGAATGATTGAACAAATGGAGCAGAGTGGAGAGGTTACCTCTTGAGCCCAGCTCCTCCTTCGTAGGACTTTTCGAGAATTAAATATTGTACACAAAATACATATCAATATTCTAGGGATATCGGTGCTATGTATATTAACATACACACATATTCATATATATGTAAATATATTTATTATTGTTACAATAGAAAACCAAGGATCCCATAATTAGAGTTAATATTCCAGCTTAGACACCCTCATCCACCTTGATATCTCATATCCTTCTGGAGTTTTCCACTTCTGTGACCTAGAACTGTTCTTGAATTTTGTTTATTTCACCCTTCTTGATGAAATTATTCCTTAATAATAAAAGACCTGAGCATTCATCTATTACAATTCTCTCATGTTATACAAAATATATAAAAACATATATAAAAAATTAGTTGAAATTAGAGCAAAACTACTTGTGTGCTTGCTCTACCTGCCACTTCAGTGCCTGAAAAATTGGTTAATAGGAAGCTTAAGTCCTGGAACTTCTGATTTATGTGAAACTTATTATTTACTCTAGTTTTATAAACTTATAAAGTTTTTTTTAAACTGAGGCCTTCAAAATGTTTGTTTTGGCTTCTTAGCCATATTTAAGTTTAGGTTCCAGGTTTTTCACCAGAAAGACAAGTGAAAGTCATAAACACTTTATTAGGGAACACTCCATTGTGTACTCTTAACTAGGTCCTGAAATATATTTAAGAGCTAGAAATGAGTCTCTAGCATTCCTAATTACTATAAATCATAGTAAATCCCCTTTGGAGCTATGCTTCCCCATATGGAAATCATTACTTAATTAAGGTAAACAACCAATTTTTGAGAAACAACTGTCATGGATGTACTATGTATTAGTAGCCTAGCACTTTATGTTCACTTTCTTCATTCCTAACCAAAACTCTGATATATAAGTGTTCTTGATCCCATTTGACAGAGTGGAAAATTGAGACTTTAAGAAATGACATGAATTATCTGTGATCTCATTTTCTCTATTAAGCTGGAATCAGTTCTCAAGTTTTTCTGATTTCAAAGTCTGGTCTCCTTCCTCAGGGTTACGCTTTAGTCTGGAGTTAATTCATCACACTGAGTATGGCTTCTTTTCAGATAACGACAGCCATTTTCAGATAAAAGCCTATCTGGAGATTGCATGTATTATGTTAAATATAAACAGCTCTTCAATCAAGTCATATGTTTTAAAGTTTAAAGTATACATTTTTATGCTTTATTGCTCACACTGAAAAAGTGATGTATGATTTCTTCTTATTGTTAGGATTAATTTATGCGTAGGTTGTTTTTGCTAAAGTTAATGAGGTGAGAAAATTTTAGAGTTAACATGAGCTGGCAAGTTAGGGACCCCAGCTGCTTAATATACAAGCACTACAAAAGTTCTCAGCAAACTTTTGGAGGAGGGAAACTTTCACTGTCATTTCTTTCCTCATTTTCTTTGTGCACCTAAATAATTAATTCAGGCCTTCTTACTATCCTCCCTTCTGAGTAGCAAGAACTCATTCTACCATCTCACAAACGATACTCTCTAAACAAAGGACCTTATATTACAGGTGTATCCCTTGCCTCTGACTTTCTGACAAAAACAATGGTGATCTAGCACTTCTTGTATTGTTCTGGATAAAGCTGGAGCCCATTCTACTAAGTAAAGTATCACAAGAATGGAAAAACAAGCACCACATGTACTCACCATCAAATTGGTATTAAGTGACCAACACTTATGTGCACATATAGTAGTAACATTCATTGCGTGTTGGGCAGGTGCAGGGGGGAGGAAGAGATGGGCATATTCACACCTACGGGGTGTGGTGGGCACTGTCTAGGGGATGGACACGCTTGAAGCTCAGACTCAGGTGGAGCAAAGACAATATATGTAACCTAAACATTTATACTCTCGTAATTTGCTGAAATTAAAAACTAAACTAAAATAAACTAAAATAAAACCAAAAAAGCTATAGGAACTATTTCCAAAATTGTACATTTTTTCATAAAAAATAGAATAAGTATATTAGTGGGGAAATATCCAGTAACTGGAGAGACATGATAAATAAAGCTGTACACACACACACATGTGTATACATGATTAGCAAATATTGTTAAATAGATTATCCATCCACCCGTCTTGGTGAGTCGCTATTACTCCTTGAGCCTCCCAGTGTGAATCTTTATCCCACCACTCGTGCTGTCTTTTCAGTTTTGTGATACTGGTTATGTCCGTGCTTCTGTGGTTGTAAGCAACAAACATTGACTTTGGCTAATTTAAAAACACAGTTTATTGACAGAACATCAAAAGCTCATAATAAGAAAGAGACAATAAGAGAGGGAAAAAAAACCATCACATATTACTGGTTTTGAAGCAGAGAACTTAAATGAATGTAGCCAATCATTTGAAGTCATTTTGTACTCAGTTCAAGATTCAATTTCTAGAGGAGACTCCCATTGACTTTGCTAGAGTCACCTGTCCACATGTTGAGCAGGGCAGGGCGTGTGACGTACCCAACTTTATACTGGATGCTCCATTCTATATCCCATGGGGAAAAGGCTACCCTTCAGAAGGAAATAAATTCCTGGTAGCAAGGGAGAAGGAATGATGAGAAGAGATGTCCATTAACTGTTTTTGTGAGCTCCTTAAGCTCAATAATCATGCTTGCTTGTTCTGGTTTTTGATCTCAGACTCCTAGCACATTGCTGTCACAGAGCAGAGGCTTAATAAATGTTTACTGACTCATAGAGAAATATTGACATAGTTTGATAGCTTAATTATAGCAGAAACATAAAAATATCCATTTCCTCAGTAATAATTTTTTATTTTCCTTTTTACCCTAAAATGTGCATCATAAAAATGATTAAAAGGAGAAAAAAAACAAAAAAATTTTGAGTTTAAAATATGCATTATGTTCAGCAGATACAATGATGAAAATGTCTTTCTTGTAGGAGCTCCCTGCCTACCAGAGGAGTCAGCTGCATAGATCAATGACTATAGTAATCCTAGTCATCATAGGCGTTGATAACAAGGTTGATAGTGATCACAACACTAACTAAAATAATCCAATTGAAAACGTCTAAACATCTCATCACAGGTAAATGATTATATAAAATTTTTCCAAGTGCACTCAATGGAATGTTATTCATACACTAATAAATAAGTCTATATGACAATCCAAAATACATTTAAAAATAAAATATAATAGGTATGGTTATATATAATTTGATTATGAAAATATGAGTTTATATAATTGAAAAGTCTTAGAGATAACATAGATGAAAACAATTGTTGCTAGAAAAATTGATAAGTTTTGTTTTTCAATTTCCTTTAACCGTTTTATAATAGGGTTATATAATAAATGAAATTTATACAGAAAACTTGGTGCTATTTATTCAGTTTTTTCATTATTCCACAATAAAACAATACTCTAAAATTGCTCCCTTATCTGTTAATGGAATTTAATTCAATTCTTTAACTTGCAGCTTTGGTTTCTGCTCTAAACGCCTGAGGGGCACTCCCATTCTGTGTTACTTTTTATTTATTCCTCATGAATTTTTGTTGGCTTTGCTCCCTGAGAGCACCTCTACTTTGGGGGCTATCTAAGGAAATGTGTTGGTGTTCAGCAGAATTTAGTTAGAATAAATGGCTGGTTTTGATCCTTGCTAATGTGTTTTATTATTTTTTTAGTGCTCTCCAGTGATACATCTCTACGTAGGAGTTGCAAGTGCTTTAAATCCTCTTTATCCAAACTGAAAACCTGTCGTCACTCAAAATCTTCTCTTTTTCCTCTATACCCCATTTCTGTGGAATTCTTTAAGGTGTGCAGGTTTTGACATTTCCTTAAAATGTAAAATTGGTGATTAATTTCCATAAATTTTAATATCACCACTGTACACACATGAGTTCAGCCCTTTTATTAAATCAACTACCTTGTCTTTTTAATAGTGCCTTACTGCTTTTCCTTGTATGTATTTTTTCTGTTTCAATTCAGCCTACACACTGCTGCTACATCATGCTGACAGGGGCCAAATAGCCTATCATTTCTGTCTTAAAACCTCTAAAAGGTATCCATGCATTAGGCAGCTAAAGTACAAACACTGTAGCTCAAATGCCTGCATGCATTTGTAACATTGTTATCCATGATTACCTTACTCCTACCCTGTAAACTAACCAAACTGGCTGACTTTCTGCTCCTGCATCACGTTAATGACTCCCATCTCCCTGTCTTCTTCAGATTTCTTCCTTTACTTGGAACGCCCTCCTCCATTCTTGCCCTAATCGTTCAAATTGCTCCCTATCCTTAAAGAAATATTTAAACAATTACCCATTCTATAATTTTTTTTTGTTTTACTTTTCCAAATAGATTTGATTTCCTTCCTTTCAATCCAAATATGGCTCTACATGTGTCATCATACATACTTACTATACATGCATAGTTAATAACACATACTTAATATGTGTTATTTTAACGTAAATAGTGATTAGACCGTGCATGCTCTGAGTATAAGTACCTCTGAGCACAAGTACAATAATTTTGTCATCCTGGTATTCATTTGTTATACCTAGCACAGAGCCTGGCTAGCTTTTTAAAAATTGTTTTGAATTAAAGGCTGACTACAAAATTGTTGAAGAGAATTTATAGGATCAGAGTGTATAAATTTTTATTTTCAGTTTAATTATCTTTCTGATTAAGAGGAAAGGTACAAAGAAGGAATCCGAAAGCAGGAGTCCTCCAGAGGATGAAAAGGATAGAAAGATGAGTGAAAAAGGAGACAATAATAAGTGCTTTCTAGGGTTTGATGACTAAATTAAGCCCGAATAAGTTTAGAGCAAGAGAAATACATTTCATTGTGTGTGTGGTATTATGTGGTGTTTATACTCCAAACAAAGCAGTGTGGATATGTTAATTTAGGAAAGACATTAGTAAAATATGCTACTTTATTTTGTCTTCTGTCTCCAAACATTTTGATTAATTAATGTTTTATTTGTTGTAAGTTACCGTTATGGTTAATTTTATGTATCAACTTGGCTGGGCTATGGGATGGCCAGATAGCTGGTAAAACACTGCTACTTCTGGGCGTGTCTGTAGAAGTGTTTCTGGAAGAGATTAACATTTGAATGTGTAAACTGAGTAAAGAAGATTCCTGCTGCTGCCTGTCTTTGTAATATTTCATTCTATACACAAGGGTGAGGGGCAATTTGACAAAAGACAAATCGACACATTATGCAGTCATAGACTTTAGATCAATGAGGAAACATGAGAGAGGCCTACTTAATCTCTGTAACGCTTAAAATTGTTTTGTAAATAAAGATCCAGAGAACTCGTAGGGTTAGTGGACTGACTGAGAGCACACAGTGCATTACTGGCCATTAGTGCCAATTTAAAATCCTGAGGGCTCTGAGCCCCAGACCCGTGCCTCCTGGACTCAGTGCCACCAGCTGTTCCCTAATGAAGGTCCAGCAAAGTACAACTTAAAAGGAATTTTAGAAGCAATTAGTTGGGCGGAGATACAAGAAAAAAGTCTCAGGGAGGAAGATCATTTTATAGGTTATATAGATGACAATTAACTGTTCGTTCTGTCCCTGGCCCTTAGGCCACATTGTACTGATTTTTCCAAGCTTCATTCTTCTAGAACAATAAGGAAAGGGGAGTGGACCGAAGAAAACTGCACGGCACCAGATCAGTAACATGGCTGGGCTTTCTGACTGGTCACTGCTCAGCCAGAACTTGAGTAGAAAACAAACCACAGTATTCAAAAGGAGCTTTGTTTCTTCCTCTAGAAAGTAGGTAAACATCTAGAATCAAAAACTTCTGAAATTATATCGTTTCTCTTTCCCCCCATTTCAACCTTTCACTTCTTAAAATCTTGGGATTTGAGATCAATCATGGCTAAAAAGGATTTTAGGAATTGTGCAATGTTCTAGTTAAGATATAAATAAATAAAATTTACTGGAGAGACATAATTTTAGAATTTTCTTTTGGTATATATTCATTTTTTGTAGTTATTTTAAATCAGTATCCTTGGATAAGTTTCTGAGGGATCATGGTTCTCTCTACTTACATATTTGCTATTATATGTGCATTTGCTGGTCATCTGATCTACAGCTATGTGCATGAAATTTATAAAATTATTCATGACCTCCCAAATTAAAAACAAAAATGAAAACACTAATTGATGGATAATATGATGTTATTAATATACACATGAAAATATAACTGATCAATTGGCTTAGTGCATTCTTTTGTTGAAGGAAAACCTATACTGGAAACCCAGGTATATTGAAATGTTTAGGTTCATGAGCATAGAAGTAGATCAGACAATCTTGGGTAACATCAATGGCTTATTTCAACCTACAATAGCCCATGAAACATGTATATATTTATGATAATACAAGACCTGCCAAGTGACCAGAGATATTTTCATCCATCAGTCATGATATATTCTCACCTAGACAAACCTAGAAAATTGGTTTTTGATGATGAGGAGGAGGATGAAGACTATTAATTTTTTTAAGACTCTTAAAATATATATTTTGAATAACATTTTGTATTTCCCAGAGGAGATTATTATACATGTGAGCTGTGCAAGTCTCAAGATGTAAGACACATTTTTGAATGATTTAATGGCACAATGTTCAAGGTCTCTGATATACAAAAATTGATCCTTTAGTTTCATTATTGTGTGTGATATTACAATTGTAACATATTTTATATTGACCTAATGAATCTGTTCATTAAATCTATTTAAATATATTTAACTTTTATTTTCTCCATTTCTTTTTTAAGTCTCAAAAATGTGCCCTGAAAACATTTAGACAATGCAAGTTGAGTCAACAAAGGAAGAAAATCTAAGTGCCAATGAGTCTAAGTCTCAAGATGTAAAATATGTTTATAAAGGATTTAATGGCATTCATTGTAAAAACAGATATAAGCACTTTAAAAATGTTAGTTAACACCACTAAGAAATTTATAATTTGCATAGAATATCCATTGTCTAAACATTGTGCCTTAAAGTGTGAGAAAGCAACTGTTCTTTGGATATGAATACTGCAAGTTTGGCTTAGGAACTCTAACCAGGTCTTTAAGGTCTTGTGAACATGAGCTCTTAGAGAGATGAGTGGGTAACCAGCAGGTTCAGCAACCTACCTGTTCCCACAACTGTGACATAGAAAGCTGTTAAAATATGAAAAAGTCAGGATGTGATTCTGTATTATTCTCTCCAACGATGAAATAAAACCAGCATTACAGACATAGCATACTAAAGGAAGAGAAAATTTTGCTCTGAAGTAAAAACAGGAATTTTCAAAAAGTATAAAATTTACTCTGTTTTTGAACAATTTAAGAAATGTTATCAAATTTAAATTCAAGGACTTTCTCAGAATTTTTTAATTCTTTCCTGCCTAGAAATGAGAAAGAACATTGAATAAACTCAAAACCATGACTTCAATGTGAGTGACAGATTTAAAAGAGTGCTCAAAAATTTGCTGTTTGAAAAAAAATCAGGTTACAACTAAAAGAAAAAGGGCAGGATATAAAAACAATTTGATCATTTCAAACTTTTTTCTGTGATAGAATTACCCATAAATATAGCCTTAAATATTTTAGATATTTAAGCATGTACACAAATAATGAAAGTGGAACACAACATAGCCAATAAGAAACAAAATAAAATGCTCCATAGTTTCAGAGGATGGTAGATTTATTTCTAAAAGGGGTAAAATAAGAAGTTATGAAGTCATCAAGTAGCATTTCACATTTGATCTGTATCTTAAAAGATAGATAATTTATTGACAGTGTGAACAAATGTGCAGAGTCAGAAAAGTTAAGATATAGGAGAAATGAATTCAATATAGCTCAAAGTATTAGATATATCAGAGAGTGTCATGGGATGGGATTCTGGAAGGAAGAGAGATTGGAAGTAGATTGTGGAGGGCATTGAATGGCAAGCCAAGGAGTTTATGCATAGGGAGGCAATGGGAAGTTGTTAATGTTTCATTTGGGGAAGAATATGTATTCTTTTTTTTTTTTTTTTTTTTTAGACAGAGTCTCACTCTCTTGCCTGGCCTAGAGTGCCGTGGCGTCAGCCTAGCTCACAACAACCTCAAACTCCTGGGCCCTCTGCCTCACCCTCCCGGGTAGCTGGGACTATAGGCATGCGCCACCATGCCTGGCTAATTTTTTTCTATTTTTAATTGTTTGGCCAATTTCTTTCTATTTTTAGTAGAGACGGAGTCTCGCTCTTGCTCAGGCTGGTCTCGAACTCCTGAGCTCAAACGATCCACCCACCTCGGCCTCCCAGAGTGCTAGGATTACAGATGTGAGCCACCGCGCCTGGCCTAAGAATATGTATTCTTTATGGCCTATTTTCCTGGAATATTTTAAAAAGAAATATCACCAAATATGTTTCCTGTGAGAGGAAATATTTGAAAAGTTTTATGTGTTCTGCCATTGATTTATAGTGTGTGCTTTTCTTGTAGAAAGTAAGACTTGCAAAAAATCCTGCAGCTTTTTTGGTTTTCTTTTATTTTATGGTTTCAAGTCATTCACTTTTCTCTTCTGTCTGGCGTTTTTTCATCTCTGTGGCAATTTTTCACCCATCACTAATTCCCATAAACCCAGTTTGAATCATTTTAGTAACCTGCACTAATTGGAAGCTCTCTCTCTAACAAACCCCTCCAGATAAAAGCTTATAGTGTATGTCTCTACTTTCAAGAAGATGTACTTTCTATTATAGCATAGGTTTCATTCTGAATCCAGAGATGCAAAATCAAACACATTCAAGAGCCATGTGAATAATGCAAGTGAGTAAAATGAGCCAGGTTGTAAGGTCTAGATCAGTAGTTCTTATTTATAGCTGCAGAATAATGTCACCTGAGGCGCTATTATAAAGTTCTTGAGATGTTAATATGCAGATAAGGTTAAGAACTCCTGTAAATCAGTAATCTCAAATGTACATGATCAGAAGAATCACTTGGATATTTTTTGTTTTATTTCTTATTAATAAATATTCCCAACCATTGGCAAGAAATTAAAAATGAAAATAATAATTGTGAATCTCAGGAATCTTTATTTTTAGCAAAGACTATCTCCTACAAATACAAACCCGATGACTAAGAGGCAAAGGGGTTTGTGGGTCACAATGTGAAACTTACAGATGACCGAATCTCTATTAGCATAATGGTCATTAGTAAGTGCTTGCTTTCTCCTGCCAAGATGTTTTACATTTTAAAGAGAGCAAAGCCTTAATGAGACTCCATAACTGTGAGTTTTCTGGAGAAGAGCATAGACTTGGTCATGTGTTTTGATTACGAGTAGGTGGGAGTCATCCCCGAGCCCTCCCTTTGTCCATTATGTAACCATTAATACTACATATGAGACCATTTATGTAAAAAGGCTGAAATCTATCAAAATGCAAATGTAAATAACATTCTTTTATACCTTTACCATAAGAATCATTATTTATCAATAGACTAGTGGCTTCAGAAACAAAATCAAGTTCAAAGTGAGGATGGTAACATTCAACGCAAGAGTCACAGCTGTCCTTGTTTGTATAATGTCCAGCACAGCACCATATTTATACGGGTCTTTAATGCATAATAACTGCATTTAGAAAGAGAAACCACACTGTATTTGGGACAAGGGGAAATGTTTATGAGTTAAATGTCTGTATAGTCCCGGGCATTTTGCTGTGCATGTCATGTAGGTCCCTTTATCATCATGAGAACTCTAAAAAATGTTATTTGAATTTTACATGCAAGGAAATTCACAAAGAGGATAAGCAATGTGCCCAAGGTCACCTGTGTGGTATTATTTGGACATATATAATTATAATTATTATTTTATTTCATGTAACAATTTCTTTAAAATTAGAGGGTTAAAATAATACACATCTGTTATTTCCAAGTTTCTGTGAGTCAAGAATCTATGAACAGATGTAGCTTATTTGGATCATTTTGGCACTGAATTTTTTACCAAACCTACACCCAAGGTGTCAACTGATGTGCAATAATTTCAAGCTTGACTAGGTCTCGAGGATCCACTTCCAAGCCCACATCATGGCTGTTGGCAGGGGATTCGATTTCTTTGACAAATGGTTCTGATAGCATGGCTTTTCCTAGAGTGAGAGATCCAAGGGAGAGAGAACAAATCCAAGATAGAATTCTTAGTCTCTTTATAACCTAATCTTGGAGAAACATACCTTCTTTTGTGCCATATTCTATTCATTAGAAGAGAGCCCAATCCACATTAAAGGGAAGAGATTTAAAGTTCCACTTTTTAAAACAGGGGAATATCAAAGAGTGTGTGGATATGTGTGAAAAAAATTAAATTATTAACAGAAAGAACAAATATAACAATATCATTTTATGCATTGGAAGCGGATTGTCAAAAACATGTTCCAGTGCTCCTTCTAAGATAGCATTAGAATGATAAAAATCTAACAGTGTTATTATTTGGGAAATAGAAGCATTTCATGAGTTATTAATTAGCAGTGGACACAACTCATAGGTTCAACATAAACTGGTTAGAACTGTGTGTCAGTAAGAGTGCTGAATTCTGTATACAGTGTAGTAGAGGAGATGAATGTAAAAAGAGTTCAATGCAGTAGAGGATAGCAATGCTATGACCGGAATGGTCAAAACATACGTGGGACACAGGAGAATTGCCCAATGTTTTAGGATGGGGAAATTTGGAGGACAAACTAGGAAAATTACCCTAGAAATAATACTTAAACCAAGTATTAAAATATGAAAAATTGTATACAGGATGCAATTTAGGGCAAGTGCACTCTCAAAAGAGACATAGTGGGTGGGAGGCGGGGGGTTTGGAGGGGTTGGGGGAAAGAGAGAGAGAGAGAGAGAGAGAGAGAGAGAGAGAGGGAGAGAGAGGGAAAGAGAAGGAAAGAGTATGGGATAGGATGTGAGAAAGTTCCAAAGAAGGAGATTGCATTCCAGAGGAAGGATGCAGTTTGCACACAAACCTAGAGAGATCAGAAAGAAACAAAATAGTTTAGCAGGTTAAGTAAGGGATTGCTGGGAACGCTGAGAGATGTGTTAAGATTGTAGATTGCAGGGAACAAGGACCAGGGCTCTGAAAAAAGATAATGCTAAAAGGACAGGAAACTGGAGGGAAAATCTTGTTTTGCACTGAGAATTTTGGATTCTATTCTAAACCAATGTTTTCAATTTTAGTCAGGTGAATCTTACCATCACAACTTTTGCCAAGTCTTTATACCATCTAGGCTACCATTTATGCAACATTTTAAAAGTCTATTTCTACATGAATATATTTATTTAAAAATGAAATATATCTTGAATTGGGCATATTAATTTTTTATACTACACATTAAATATAAAACCTATATTTACCATTAAGTAGTATGTAAGAATGATATTGAAGGGTTTAAGCAAATGAACAATATGAAAAAATGTGTATTCCATAGAGATCACCTGGAGGCTGTGTGGAAGGTACATAGGAGGGGTACAAATGAGACACAAATTCCCAATTTCATGTGCCCTGGACTGTGCTGGCCCATGACTAAGTATTTTCTGGATTCAGAATTTTACTTAAACAAATCTCTGCCTACTTCATAAGGATCTTCATAGTCTCAAACTCTGTAGCACACGATATGGGTAATCTTGAACACAGGGAATCCTACAGTTCCCTTCTATGATCCCCAATAGAAAGAAGCAAATTCTGCTGTCTTCTTCTGGCCCTTGTAAACAAAATGGAAAAAATTGTTTGGAGTTATGGAAACTACTGCTTTTTTGGTTTGTCTAACTTTACGCAGAATACTCTGAATTGGGATAAATATTGGCAAGTGTATTGACTTCTTTCAAAATATTATGGTTGTTATATGTTTTTAGCTCCATCTCAAAAATAAACTTGCTTAGCAATTTTAGTATTTGAGTTGTGTGAGCCATGGTAAGTGTTCCTAGATTGGTATTAGAGACAAGCTCAAAATTAGTTATATTCATGAGTTCTACGTACTGTGTGTATCTTCTGGAAACATGGTAGGGCCATTTAGAAAATGATCTTAACTGTGGTTCTGTTTAATATTAAACAGTTGGAGAAACTCAAAGTGGATCAACAGGAACTTAAAGGAATATTCAGTTTTCATTTTGGGATATGTTCAAATTACTTTCAAATGGTAGACAGTTTTGGCAATATTCTTTAAAAGATAGCACTGAAGTTACATAGAGAAAAAAAATATGGATGTGCTTGCTGTAGCCCATTTTCCCTCAGCTCATAAATGTGTCTCATATTGTTTAATACTATAGCAGGAATTAAACTAAGGGATTGAGGGATTCAGACTTACTGCTCAATTTAAATGGGTTTTGCAATGTTTCCAACTCTTAGAGGTGAAAATATTTTTTTAACGTACTAAGGAAATGAAAAGCAGCAATAGCTTTTAATTAGCACTGGGACTTCATGCTCAGTTTCTTGTGTTACACTTGCTTACACATTTCTGACAGGGTGAGTTAATTTAACAATGTGATGTTGTCTAGGGACAATGAGAGGAGAGAATGAGTGGGAAAATATGTCCAAGAGCAGAGGACAGAAACTTCTGCCAGCTTTTTCAAATTAAAACTGAATTTGGCAACAATTTGTGAAATGCTTTTTCGCTACTATTCCGTGTTCATTGTGTGGCATTTTGAGGACATGATGAATTATTGCCAGATATTTGATATTACAAAATCATGTTAGGCTATTTATTTCCTGCTGTATTGGTCACAGAGATCACATACCAGCAACACTCTGGGCTGAAATACATTAATGCATCAGGCCATCTGAAAAGGTTGGCTTCTAGCTTCTGTGGTATTTTTAAAGAAGAGGCAGTCTCACCTTCAGATATTGCAGAACTGATAGACAATTTCTGAGGTCTTTGGACCAAGAGGCTGTTTTTTTTTTTCTATCCAGTATTAATCCTTAATATCTACCATCCTATAACATGGATTTAGACCATGCAATGATACAATTACAGTTTTATGATCTTAGCAGAAATCTCACTGATATCTTAAGAATAGTATTCAATGCTTGGCATTCTATGCTGCAGAAAATAAAAGAGTAGGATTCATATTCATTTGGGAATATAAAAGTAAAGCAAAAAGTAGGTAATATGTAAGGTAATTTTGAAATGTTGCAAATATTCAAATATATGGAGTGATATGATTCATAATTCTGTGACCCACCTAATCAAGACACATGTTGGCTCCTTCCTCTGATCCCATGGTACTTGGTTTATTCAGTTATTAGAGCTAGCGTCATCATCTACTTTATTTACTTGTATGAAGCTTTATTTATTCACTTACTTGTATGAGGTTTCTCTACGTGAAGCAGATTGAAGAAATTTAAGGACATGGGCCACGAAATTTTGTGTATTCAATTCAGCACCTCCCAATAGATGTCCTTGCCCTAGAGGACACACAATGATATTTACTGAATAAAATTTCATCATTTTCAAGCCAGAGAGATCTGCAATTTCAAAAAATTGAAATTTTACTTTGAAAATGAAAGAGTCCAGAGATAGTGTGTGACTTTCCTGGAGTCACCTGTCAGTCAATGGAAAATCTTTATCAGAGCCCACATGTACTACCCGCTAGTGTAACACTTACACTATTGGCTCCATTAACTGGCATCACCATCATTGCTATGATTCAGGGTCTTATATTCCATCTTGTAACTTGTTTCTTCCTACTATTCTCTTCTGATTTTTTATTTTTTCTTAATAGCTATATGGTAATAAAGCAGTACTTTTTAATAAATATGCAAATGGTTATATTGTTAAAATATTTGTTCAATGTTCAAATGTATTCCTAAGGAGTATGATTCTTAACTCCAATTCCAGTTTTTCCCTTTGAAATAAATCGTGCTTGTTTTTAACTGTCAAATCTTTCTGTCTCTCAAATAAATGTTCAAGGAGAACTGGAGAGTGTTTGCTTTGTTTTGATCCATTTTGTTTTTTAATGTGTTACAAATAACTCTTACAGTTAGAATTTCTGGCTTCCTGATTATGCATTTGACTTAATTATGCTGAGTTTTTAAAAAGTGCTAAGAAAAGGTCATAATAGTTCTAATTGGTTTCTCTTACAATGAAGAGTAAAGTGATTGATACCACTAATGGGGTTAGGTCAACAGGCAGGTAGCATAGAATCAACATCAAATAAGATGCGTCAATGAATAACTATGAAACTTCTCCATCCGCTTCATTTTTAAAAGCTAATTCAGTCACGGGACCCTTTGATACAGGTCCTTTTAATTACAAATTTTATTTTGACAAGTGATTCCTGTTAAAGAGGAAATGCATTGGGTCTTTGAGTTGATTTTATTCAGGCTATTGCCATAGGGAGGGCACTGCAGATATGAAGATGGCATTGTCTCATCAGAGTGATTTGCCTTAGACTTTGATAGGGATGGATAATAAGTTATAAGTGGGGTGATTTACAGTTGTGATTGTTTTACAACCAGAGGACATCTCATTCAGTTAACTAAATAGGAAATTTTTATCTCTGTGTAAATTAGTTTGAAGGAGACAAAGTTCTTGCTATCTATAGATAATTACTCATGATAAAAAGAATGAGAAGTTGGTTTGTGGTGAAAGGGTGTGTGTCTGACCTTCTAGCAGGTTTAGGCAAAAGAGAAAAAAGGTCTATGTTCAGCCTTCTCATTTTTTAATGAGATATTTGCATTGAAGCCAAAAATATTCATGAATCATAAAAATCTTCCAGCTTTCTGGGATAATATTTCCTGTGAGAAAGATTTCTTATCCTTCCACTTCTCCCCATTTTATTAAGATACAAACATCAGAACAGATAATCCAATCATCTTAATAAACCTACATTAAATCTGTGAAGAATGACATTGGTATTTTGATGGGGATTGCATTGAATCTGTAAATCACTTTGAGTAGTATGGGCATTTTAGCAATGTTGATTCTGCCAATCTACAAGCATGGTACTCACTATTAAATTGGAACTAACCAATCAGCACTCATGTGCACAGATGGAAGTAAAACTCAACAGAAATCATTCATGTGGGGAGGAGGGGATGGTGAAATTATATCTAACAGGGATAATGTACACTATCTGGGTGATGGGCACACTTATAACTTTTATTCAAGCAGTACAAAAGCAATCCATGTGGCTGAGTAGAACTCCGTGGTATACATATACCACATTTTATCGATCTACTCATGTATTGATGGAAACTTGGGTTGTTTTCCCCTTCTTTGCAATTGTGAATTGTGCTGCCATAAACATTTGAATGCAGATGTCTTTATTATAGAATGTCTCTTTTTCCTTTGGGTAGATGCCTAGTAGTGGGATTGCTAGATCAAACATCAGCTTAGGCAAAGAATTTATGAAGAAGGCCCCCAGAGTAATCAGAGCAGCACCAAAAATAAATAAATGAGACCCAATAAAATTAAAAATTTCTGCACAGCCAAGGAAACTATCATTAGAGCAAATAGACAACCTACAGAATGGTAGAAAATATTTGCATGCTACACATCTGATAAATGACTGATAATAAGAATCTATATAGAACTTAAGAAGAAAACTAACAAGAAAAAAATCAAACAACCCCATCAAAAAGTGAGCAAAGGACATGAACAGAAACTTTTCAAAAGAAGACAGAATAATGGCCAGCAAACATATAAAAAAAGTGATCAATATCTCTAATCATTAGGGAAATGCAAATCAAAACCACGATTAGATATCAACTAATTCCAGTGAGATTGGCCTTTATCAGAAAGTCCCCAAACAACAAATGCTGGGGTGGATGCGGAGAGACTGGGACACTCCTACACTGCTGGGGGTACTGCAAACTAGTACAACCCCTATGGAACGTAATTTGGAGATATCTCAAAGAACTAAAAATAGAAATATCATTTGTTTGCTTCTGAATGTGAGGTCTTACCTTTGTCTTTATGCTTCAGAGACGTTTTCTTTAGATGATCTTTTCCTCTCCTCACCCTGTCACATCAGTATCTGCTATTGTTATTTGAAGTCCTTTGCCTTGGGAAGCTGAGCCAGGTAAGTCACTTCAGGCCAGGAGTTTAGTTTGAGACCAGCCTGAGCAACATAGTGAGAACCCAGCTCTACAAAACATATTAAAAATGTGCTGGGAATGGTCGTGCACACCTGTAGTCCCATCTATTTGGGAGACTGATGTAGGAGGATTGCTTGAGCCCAGGAGTTTGAAGTTGCAGTGAGCTATGATGAAGCCACTGTACTCTAGCTCAGGCAGCAGAGTGTGAAGCCCTGTTCAAAAATGCAAACAAAGCAAAACAAAACAAAAATAAAGTCCTTAGCTTGATAGTAGTGGTTATTATGGGGGTTGAGGTCTTGGCTGCTCTGTTTAAGGTTCAGCCTGTCTTGAATCATGTCCCTGGTTTGGGGGTTATGGCCTTTGAGGATCTCCTGCCTTTAACCTGGCTGCTCTTAGTTCCTCAATACTTAATCCCACCTCTTCCTCTAGAGTAAGATTTCTCTAAGAGGGTATAAATTTTTCCAATGATTGTGGCCCCAGGGGCCTGCCAGCTCATACAAAAGCTTCACAAATTTGTCAGCTGTTCTAGGTAAACTCTAGTTTTAGCTGCCTAGTCTTTCTGTCACAGGTGACACCTGTGTATGCATTGTCTTTCCTTGAAGGCACTACCTGTCTGGATTTTCAGCCAATTGTTTGCTCTTACCTCAACTCTCTAAAGAACTTTTAAAAAGTCTTGTATTTGAATTGAATGATCCTCTTCTTCATTGTAAGGGTGGGAGTGACTGTCCTTCCAGTTTTCTACATCCTTGGGCAGATGTCAGCCTTTTCCACAGGGAATTTTTTTTTTTTTTGAGACAATCTTGCTCTGTTGCCTGGGCTAGAGTGCCATGGCGTCAACCTAGCTCACAGCAACCTCAAACTCCTGAGCTCAAGAGATCCTCCTGCCTCAACCTCCCAAGTAGTTGGGACTACAGGCATGTGCCCCCAAGCCCAGCTAATTTTTTCTATTTTTAGTAGAGATGAGGTCTTGCTATTGCTCAGGTTGGTCTTGAATTCCTGACCTCAAGTGATCCTCTCTCCTCAGCCTCTCAGAGGGCTAGGATTACAGGTGTGAGCCACTGTGCCTGGCTTCAGAGTGAATTTTTATAAAATGTTTTCCAAAATTCTGGAACAGGAAAGATGAGAGGAGAGGCCCGGGGATTAGATTAAGTGGAGATTAGTAATGTTACTGAATGAGTCACATTTAAAATGTGTTTCTGTTAATTGCAGAGAATCATTCACATTAAAAATACCTTCTGGATCTAGTGAAACATTTATAATTCTTGTGCTATTTTTCAACGTATACGTGCTTTTTCTTCTTACTTAAATGCTGTAAATATTAATGATTATAACCCTGAATTATACTATTGAGGAGTAAAAATGTAAAGAGAAATGGTATTTTCTTCTTGTTATCTATGCTTTTGGAGAGTTCAGAATCCTGGATGTTAAGGAAATAATGAGTGTATCTGTCAAAAATATGACCTAATTATAGTCAAATAACTTCAAACATACTAAGCACTGGCTTTCATATGGATCTTGCTTACGAGTGGAAAAGTAGACTGCATTGAGAGAAAGGACTGTGTGTGTGTGTGTGTGTGTGTGTGTGTGTGTGTCTGCTAGTGTGATGGGGGTTGATGCTTGGGGGTTAATCTATGGAATATAGGTTACAAAAAAGTCCTTGCTTTCTTCTGTAAAGAAGACAGTGATCTTTTCCCTTAGGAGCCTTCATCTGTTTAGAACTCTGAGGATGCCATTAGTAAGGATGTTGGTGATGGATGAAGCCTTATGGTGTGTAAAAGTGTTTCTGGGAGACACTTGGGCTGCAGGTTTAAACATCACTTGGATCTTTCAAAGTACTGGGCAAATCTCAACACTGCATAAGTTCTGTGATTTAGAGGAAGCTTATTAATTCACTTTTGTCTCTAATTTGAGAGTGAATATATCGGTCTATAGAATTGTAAGACCATGTGTTTTGGGGATATATTAGCTGGAATACAGAAATTATTTATTCTTAAAAATTCCCTCTCACTGGGCATTTTAAATGGACTGTAGAACACACACTTTTTGCATATGGTTTTGCCATTAGCACTATTAGCGTAAAGCACTCTAATGTAGTCCTCATTACATCTGAATAAGATGGCCACTATGCATTTTGCTATTTTCATGCTTTCCCAATAACTCAGGTAATATATTCCCAATTAATAAGAGTTTGGATTCAAAGTTGAAAATAACTGTTCCCTTCAATACACAAGTAAATAAAAGATTCTTGAAATGATCATTTAAATAAAATTAATTCATACATTTAAACATTTATTTTTCTTTCGTAAATATTCAACTTAACCTTGTGGAAGTATACAATTTTGCAGTTGTATTTAGCTTTTGTTTAAAGTTACCAGGTACTAGTAGGCAGTGTAAGAGAGAGCAAAGAAAATAGAAATTGGAGTCAGAACTGTCCTTAGTGAGTTACATAACTTCTTTAGCTATCAGTATTGTCTTTAAAATGATAATACTAAACTTCATAGGGTTGTTGTAAGTGTTAATGTCAATGTTTCTCAAAGCATTTTATGAAATTATAAAATACAAATTTTAAAGAAAATGTGTTTTTATAGTATATTTTTTTTATGGAAAAGTAAAATGGATACTTTGTAGGAATTTCAAAGGAAATTCAATGGGAAGGAAAAGGATACCAAAACAATTGCAATCCATTCTTTCTTATTCCAGGGAGAAAGGCAGGAAAGAAAAGTAACCTGGTCAAATCTCCCTGTAAACATGCTAATAACAGATCTGACAAAACTCTAAGGATGTTTACTACCAGAAGAGTTTTTCATTTGGAATGCTTATATCAGGATATACCTTATCTGTCTAGGATTGCTTATGGTAAAGAAATACAGAATCTATGAATTTATGTTCATTACTTCCTTTTTGTGAAAATGTAAATTTATTAGAGACTACATTGAAACTATGTGGACAATGAACTTCCTAATGCAAAATAAAGACGCTGGTTATCAATAGAAGACTAGAGTTCTCCCTATTTTAACTGTGGCTTTTATATTTAATTACAGTAAAAGTTAATACCGCATAAAAATCTTTGATTCTTTTGAATCATATGTAGCAACCTGATTTTTTTCCCCGCATAGGTATAAATAAGTGCTTTTGAAGAGGAATGCTTTTTCAGGGTAAAAAAACCTTGAAGTTGTCTTTGATATCTTCTTTTTCTTTCCCATATATAATCAATTAGCATATCCTATCAATTTTAGTTCTAAATATGTCTTGAATATGTTTGTTTTTCTTTTTTTCCCACTGCTGTTACCTCAGGAAGCCTAAGCCATTGTTATTTCTTCTGTGGTTCATATAATAGCCTCCTAACAAGTCTCCCTGCCCCTGTTGGTGTTCTCCTTCAATACACTTTCTACACCACTGTTTCTCTATTTAGAGGCTCCCAGGGCTTTCCTACAGCTTTTAAAGGCCAAAATCTTTAACATGGTTTCACAGGCCTCTGCTGGCCCTGACTTCCATCTCTATTAATTCAATCACAACTGTGTCATTTCCTTTTTTCATTCCATAAAGCTTCTTCCCACCACAGGATGTTCACGCGTGTTGTTTTCTCTGCCTGGAGCCTACTTCCTCCTCTAATGGACATTTCATATAGTACTAAATTTACTTTCTTCAAGAAGACCCCTTGACCCCAGACGCTAGAAGAGGAATTTATTATATAATCTTTCTGCTGCTTCTACTTCTTCATAGGATTTAACCAAGTGGTAACTTACTCATTACTTACTTTTTAAGTTACCCACCTGTCCAATTTTTATAGTGCTATCTTTTCTGCAATATTCATAAGTCTCTTTTGTTCACTGTTTTATCCCAGTGGAAACATAGCATCCAGCAGTTAGACAGCGTTAAAAAAAAAAAAAAACAACTAAATTAACATAGTCATTTTTAGGTGAATAAATGAATAATGAGTAGGTGCTGTGTATTATTCAATGTTTAAAATAGAATTAGCCCTGGTTCTTTCCTCCGGAATCCTGCTTTGATAAATGTCCTATAGAAACAATTCTCCTTTAAGGGGAAAACATTTACCGCAGAGGAATAAGTAGGGTGATCTATCAAGATTAACACATTGTTTTAATTAAATGCAGGCAACTTCCTTCAAGTGCTCAGCGTTTAGTGAAGACATTGCTTGAGAATGAAGCAGATAAAATATCTTCTCTTCATCAAAAAAATATCAAGTGTTCGCAAAGAGTAATGGGCGAATATCTTCCACGGGGTTGCCAGGTTGTGAGTAAATGTAGGACAGACATTCGAGATTTCAGATTTTCATGGGGGATGAACTTTGTAGCAGAATATGTGCATTTAGAAGAATGTCCATGTTACTGTTCAACTTGCCTTCAGCGCAGAGGTTTTTTTTTTTTTTCAGTTTTCCTCTCATTCTGTTTTTGTTCTGTATATATATAGAATTTGTGTTTCCATGTCAATTTTTTCAGGCTATCATTTATCAGCATGCCAACAGGGGAGAAATCTGAAAAGACTGACACAATGGTCATTAAATTTCTTGTAGGAGAAGTGAGCATCTGACTGTTCTCAAAAATGCTTCTGGCTTTGAACAAGCAACAAAGCAGAGCATAAACAGCTGCAAGGAAAATAGAAGAGATCATTCATCTCATTCTGGCTTCTGTGTCATTGCTAGTAGGGATGAGTGGGTTTTAATTCCCACATACCAACTATTTCACTACTAGAAATGTCTCCTTGAATTGGTAGATTGTCTTACTAAATACTAAATCTTTCAGGAATCTCCTGGTCCAGTGGGCTAAGATAGCCTTATCAATTACACATGTCACTGAGCACTGGTTCTTTCCTTCAGTAGATTGGTATATTGTTCTATATAGGTGATATATTGAGAGGTTTTAAACTCTGCTGAAAACTTATGGCAATAAGATTGCAACTACGACTCATTTTATTATAAGTTATCCATTTTGAAAAAAATGATTTGAGAAGAGTTTTAGTCTATTTGGGCAGCTAAAACATAATACCATAAAGTAGGTGATTTAAAAACAACAGAAATTTATTTCTTAAAGTTTCAGAGGCTAAAAAACTCTAAGATCAAGGTGCTGGCAGATTTGGTGTCTTGTGAGAGGCTGTCCCTCATTTATAGATGTCACCTTCTTGCTTTGCCTTCACATGGCAAAAGGGAACACAGGAGCTTTCCAGGATCTATTTAATAAGGGCACTAGTCTCATTCATGAGGCCTCCACTCTCATGATCTAATCATCTCCCAAAACCTTCACCATTAATGATATCACATGGAGGATTAAGTTTCAACATAGGAATTTTGAGGAAACTTATACATTCCATATACAGAAGGAAGTTTATATTTTCACAGAACAAATGGAATGCCACAATTTTTATGGAATGATTTTATGAAATATCTTCTAATCTGTCAGTTTTACACATTTATGGTATTTAATGTGCCATACACTCTGTATGTGTTTGTATGTGTATGTGAGTACTTCTAAGAAATGATGACAATATTATCTATATTACACAACTGTCTATGATACATAATCTGTATTACAAATTATCAGAGTGTATAAATGTGAAAGGAAGGGAAGACTTTGGCTTTATGGTGGGGAGTAAGGACAAAGCAATAAAGACAAGAGTTCTATTTTGCAAATTTTCCAAGTAATAACCATGTGTGTAGGTAGGTATGAATTTGTATCTTCTCCATTTACTTAATTTTATAGTGAGTTATAAATGCCAAGGGTGAAATTTCTCTTTTGCTTGCTTAATTCTTTTAAAAGTTTGGAAAAATATTCTCCAGACTTATACATGAGGTGTTGTTGATAATTTCGGTTAGATTGACAGCAATGTAGCCACAGAACAGGGAAGGCCAAGGTAAGAAGGCTTTCAGAAAGAAATGGACCATTTAAAGAAATAAATACCCCATCTCTGGTTTTGAAGAAGATATGGTCCAGTATTGGTAAATGAATAAAGATCATATTTAATACTTAGAAGATGGAGAAGAAATGAGTTTAATTAGATGACTGACAAGAGGGTATTTCTGTTTCACGGAGTGTGACTTGGGATGGAGCAAAATATGATATGTAATAATTTGTATCACAGTTCATATTGCTGTGTTTGAAATGTTTTATATTTTAGTAGCATAAGATCACAATTGCTTTATTATGCTTACAAATTATGTGAATAAGGGAATTAGAGTGGACAGAACAAGAGTGCTGCTTCTCTGCTTCACCATATCTGGTACTAAAGCTAGGGTTCCTTCAATAGCTGGGGTAACTCAAGCAGGTGGAGGCTAGAAGAGCTAAGACTGGAGAAAGCAATTCCAATTTGCTTCTTCACTCAACAGTCTGTGTTTTGAGCTGTGATGGCTCAAGGACAGTCTCAACTGGGACTAACGAGTCCCAACTCGTGACTTTTGCGCCTACATGGGCCCTCTCTGTGAGGTTTGAACTTTGATTTAGAAGTCAGGTAGCATTATTTCCAGCTTATTATATTGATTGAAAAAGGCACAATCCAACTCAAATTCAGTGAGAGAATCATAGACCTTACCTATTAATGAAAAAGAGTCAAAGAATTCTGAAGTCGTGTTTTACAATATCACAGTTCTCATTCCGTAAGTTATTTACATTCCTCCATGTGAAAAATGCATGCTCTACCTCCTACTGTGCCCCACAAAATTGTACCATGTTAAAGAGTGAGGCTTAGGTTTAAGGTCCAGAAACTTGTCATCTAAAGCAGGTCCAGATGCAGACGAGACCCCTTGAGTTCAGTACCTCAGGTTCTGTTCCTCTTAATCTGAAGATCTGTGAATTAAAGAATAGATTATACGCTCCCTACTTCCAACCTACAATAATTAGACAGGTATTTAATAAATTTAAAAGAACCCTAGCTTTTTCAAAATGGAGGAAAATATGACACATACAATAATCATTGTTCCAGAGCAATTCTGATATCCAGCAGGCATGTGTTGTCACTCCTGTGATTGGAGCCCAATTGATTCATTCAATCAGATACAGATTAACTCAGATATCCCTTTGAGATAAACCTGTGTCTATATTGGACCACTTGTGAAGCTGTTTATAAGAGTTTTAGAAGCCCCATTGCTTAATAGAGAGGGTTTGCTAAGCAAGACCCTAAAATTCTTAGAAGAGCTTTTTTTTGTCTGGATGAATCCGTGAAGTACCAGCTTATATCTTTCTGAGGTTTTATTATTATTATCTTAACCTGCCAGAACACATTTTCCTCTTAACACACTGGCTTTGACTTTTACCCTGAAATCCTTTCACTCTAAGAACCCTTTGCTGGCTGGAATTACTGGCTTAAGCTCTTTATATTTCTTCCCAGTTCTACTAAAAGTTAAATAGTTTATTTTGATTTAGTTTTATTTCATCTCTCTCTTATCCATCATAGGCAACTAAAAGAAGCCAGACCATGTATTTAACACTGACAAGATCTCCCTAGCATGATGATCAAATTATTAATAATTAGATACTTTAGTTTCTGTTTACTGCAGCTTTTGGTAATATTATCCTCCTGTTCTGTGAAGCTTCTATCAGCAGTTTTCACAAGGCTTATCAGCCTTCTGCTCATCACTGTTCCCTAAACCAGTGATGCACATTTTAGATTTTTGTTCCACCAGTATCAACTTCCAGGTATCAAAACTGTCCCAGTAATTTTTAACCATAAAAATGCTTAAAAATACAGTGGTTTTACACAATAAAAATAGTTTATTATACTCTAAGATTATATGTACCAGAAATCTGAATGTGGTATTAAGGAGATGGCTCTATAATTTCTAGGGTCTCTGTTGGGATGACTTAAAAGACTTTTTGGGTGAGACGTGATTTAAATGGCAGGGAGCTAGAATGTTGGGAATGGAGGATGCCATCCAAGATGACTCCTTCACTCATATTTTCACCAAAGCTGGCAAGGCTGAATGAAGCTCAAGCTGAGGTAGGGCTTTCTAACCTAGAAGTTATGCATGGCATCTCCATACGGCTTAAACTTATGGCATAGTGGCTGGGTTCCAAAAGGTAGATGTGAAAGAGAGTTTAAGATTTAACATTCTATGAGAACCAGACAGGTGCTACCTTTATGTACCATTTTATGACACAGCCAGAAGTCATATAGAAACACCTCTATTGTGCTTTGTTGGTCAAGTAGTCACAAGCCTTCCCATTTTCAAGGAGAAAAATTATAGATCCCACCTCTCAATGAGATGGTCACTAAAAAATTTCGATGTTTTTAAAACTGCCACAGGTACAAATACTCACTTAACATCAAATTTCCCTTTTATGGTTAATTCAGTTTTTATTGATTTCACAACAGGTTCTTGATCATCCACTATGTGCCAAGTACGACACTGGTTACTGCACTTGGTCTTCATTTCCAGGTAGTAGAGATAAATTTTGATACAAATAATTATTATAAAAGTGGTAGATTTAATGAAAGGATTGCGTATAAAGTGATATGGAACCATATTAGGAGAAGTACTATATCTGAGGAAAGTATACAAATGAAGGTGGAATCTTCCACTGAGCTTGATTTATACAAGCAAAGAATGATAATGAACTATTTCAGGAAAGGAAATCTAGTATGTGCATAACCATAGAGGCACAGATATAAACTTATATAAAATAATAAACGTTCCCATAATAAGGCAGGGAAGATTTGGGCCAGTGTGAGAAGGATTATTATTATTATTATGTGTCATCTTTAGAAATTAATGTTAATCCACAGGCACTGGGAAAATCGAACACCATAGGTAGACTAGTTGTTTAGATCTGTTGTCAGTTAAGTTACACAGTGGAGCAGAGCTACTAAAAGTGTAATGGGATGCGGGTTATAGGATATAATCGTGGGAGAAGTTGAGAAAGGGAAAGTCAAAAGGCATAGCTGGAATACCAGAGAATCCTGAAACACCTGCATAAGTAAACAATCCTGAATTTACAGGGAAGTCTATGAAATCAAACATGTCTAAGCTGCCAAAGTGTAAGTCTGAGGGGAGAGCTCACAGAGATCCTTGGGAATCTGTTTTCTCTGTGTAGCTACCCCTCCTGGATCTGCAGCCGAGAATCTGGTTTTGGGCAGGGGGCTACTGTTTGCTGTGAGGGCTGGTAATTAGGAAGACACACCGGATGGAGTTGGGAAGAGTGCTGACAAGCTGGGACCTGCTGGGTACCTCTTTATCTGACTGTATTTTCATCTAACTTTAAAGGCTTTCTGAGAGAAATGGCTGCTGCTGCACACATGCCTTCAAAGCCTCAAAGTTTCCCTTTGGTCAATTCTGATCAGAACCTAGAGGCAAAAGGATTCTGAGAAGGGCAGTTCTCAGCCTTGATTTCGAGGATATGAGCTCAGATAAAGCAGAGTGAGGCCTAAGACTGAGGGGCTGCTTCCCAGGCTCTTCTCTTACTCATCTCCCTCTCTCTTTCTCTCTCTTTTTATCTTTCTTTCAAACACACTCACACACACAACCCTCTGGTACCCAGCACTTCTCTAAGTGAGGTTGGCAGATGTTGTGAAACATCTGTATTTGCTGCGCTCAAGGGAGTCGTGAATCTTACAAGATATTATTCTTCTTTATAGATTCAGGCTTATTAACTCTAAGTAATCCTTAACCAAAGCCTATACATCTTGGTATCCAGTTGATAATGGGAATAGACAAGGTCACCTATTTCCTTTACTTTCTCCCCTGGCAGTCTATCCACTTCACCTATGGTAAAGAGAGTAAATTGATCATAACTTACTTGTATTAACTGTTTCTCCCAGGAGAGTTCAAGAATATGGAGAAAGAGAAAAAAACAAGTGAAAATATAGATGCATTTAGCTGGGTGAGTGGTATCAAATGCTTTCCAGACCCTTATGAGTGTTGACCACTAGAAGCTTAGGAAAAGAAAAAAGTAGATAATCAAAACCATGGGAAGCTTGACTGGTATGTGGAGAATACATTATATGACAAATTTTTGGAAACATTTTTATGTCCTACTATGGTGTGTTTTTACAGCAAATGTTAGTTAATAATCCATTTCTTGACTAAAAATTGTTAGAGACTCCCCAAATCTAACATTCTTCTCTGACACAGACAATTGAGTGGGAACAAAGTAGCCATAATCAACAATAAGTTACACAAACATTTTCTTAAGAGGAAAATGACATCATCAGAGCTATGCTTTAGGAATTCCTTGACTATATTTAAAACAGTCTGGAAGAGGAGAAGTAGGAAACATGGGGACCATTTAGAATATCATGTGTTTAGTTAAGGTACAAATTATGTTGGCCTCAAGCACAACAGTTACAATAGAATGGATGTGAGTACACAGGTACTATATGGTCCAAGAATGAGAGATAAAACAAATAAGAGGCAACACAACAAAAGATCTGAGTTTGGAAAGACTTGAGTTGTTTCCCTGATTCTAACCTTTATTAGATATGCAACATGAATAAATCACATGATTTCTTAGTCTTTATTTACTTGTTAATAATGAGATGCTTATAAAAAGAGCTTCTATATTTGTCGTGATGTTTAAATGTATCATAAGGGAGGCTTAGTAAATACCTGTGTGTGTGTGCGTGTGTGTGTGTGTGTGTGTGTATGTGATGTACTATGTAATATGTCTGTGAATATTTCAATGAGATTACTACTTGCCGGACAATTCTCCCCCTGGCCCCAACTTCTTGCTTATAGTTCTCAAGAATACCTGTAGAATTTTCTGGGAATGCAATATCCTGGGATAGGGAGGAACTGCCTGAAACAGTCCAGGCCTTCTCTCTGTCCCTCCTAGGAAATGTAACATCATAGGCTAGGAAATAACTGCCCTGGACAGCCCAGGATATTTGCCTTTCTTCCTTAAAGTAGAATATCCTTCAAAGCTTTAGCCTACTGGTTCACTTGGACTCTGAGATTTATAACCCAAGGTGAATTTATAGCCCAGTGGTTCACATGGACCCTGAAGTTTATAACCCAGGGTGGGCTACCTCTCAGGGTCCCTCAGCTACGGTACAAATGAGGCATGTGCAGGTTGAGACTCTCTCTACAATGAGCAGGTTTCTTGAGCCTTGAGGGATCAGCTTACAATGGAACCCAGGGTTCTATTGTCCTTGCTGCCTGTCCATATGTAATGAATCCACTCTATGTAACTTGTTGCTTATGAGTGTGCTTTGTCTCACTGGACTCAGACAAGTTGGTAACCAATGCACTGTGAACCTGATTTACACTAATCATATTTTTTAAGAAAATATAATTAGCTCTAGAATTCTGAGTTTCTGCGCAATGTAAAACTATGGATTACGGAGAAAATCTGCCACTTTTGACATTTTATGCATTGTACAATCTGTAGACAAATCATAAATGATGGGACTAAGATTTTCAGGCTGTGAAAAAGCTAGATTACACTAATTAGCACATAGTTATTAGTATTTAAAGATATACTTTGTGCTTACAAAAGCATTCTGGAAAATTGACACTTCAGTTGTTCAATGCTCAGCTGATTAAAGAGGAAATAGTCAATGACAGATAAAGATCTAAAAACATAAGTGCATTCAAAATAAACATTGGCCATTGCATGCTACCCCAAAAAAAAAATGGCCTCTGACATTATTTCACCCATTATTATGTCCTCGAATTAAGAAAATTGATTTTTACAGATGCCATGAATATTATATTGATCAACAGCCTCGTAGGAGATCCAATTATATATTAGAAATAAATAACCATGTTGTATTTGTAAATTTGACATGCATTTTCCCATGAACTCTACTGAGAGTACAGTCTCTTTAGAATATGATTTCTATTGAGAGAGCCCTCAATATTTTCACCTTATTGGTGAAAATACTATGCTATATATGCAACAAAGCATTATCAACATTGACAAGGTTCCCCAAATCTCCAGTTTCTTCATTCAGGTGTCTCAAGTGTGACTTAAATATAATCTTAAATATTTATTCATACTACAGTATAAATTACACATAATGACTCAATATTCTTGTTAGTATAAAACAGTGATTATAAATTAATTGATTGTAATGGTGAAGACTGAGGGAAGATACAGATTAAACAAGAATAGCATAATGTTTATAATATAATTATTGAAGGTGATAAACATTGTATTCACTTTCTATAGATTTAAAATTTCTGATAATAAAAAGTAAAAATAAAATTATTGACTCTGAAATCAGATAGATATAAATTCCACCTCCGGGTTCATCATTAACTAGTTCTGAAATCTTGGACACATTTTAATCTTTATAACATTCATGTTCTTTACCTGTAAAATAAAGATAATATTTCTTCATAAAGTGTTTCTATAAGGACAAAATAAATAATGTATTTCACTATCCAAACATATTTCAGAACCAACATTTTCCTGTGTGGTGTTTTTATGTGAATTAGAAAATGTTTCTTCTCTTAAGACATCTTCCTGCTATCTGCTATCTGTCAGACACACACACACACACAAACACACACACACACACACACACACACACACACACACACACACAAATGGTCTGTCCAGAAAGTATCCAGTCATGAAATATGTTCTTGTTATATTGATAATGGTTGGATACTTTTCAGATAGCCTAAATATATAGGCTATCCAGAAATACTAATTATATGTGTGTGTGTATATATATAATTAGTATTTAAAGATACTATATATATTGACTACAAGATGAGTAGTGCTCTTAGTGCTGTGCAGTACACACTCACATGATTGTATGAAATGGCTCTGTATTTCTTACACATACTAGTTGTTAAACAGATAGTTGTTACAATTCCCCGTCACCAAAGCCAAGGAATAATGGGAGGAAGTTATGAACTTGGAAGTTCAGATGACCTAATGTGTGGAAGAGAAGATTCAATCCCCTTAGGGTTCAGTACACCCCCATCCCTACACTGACCTAATCAATTTTCTACTTTTCTATAAAATTAATATCTTTTGTTAAACTTTGTTTTTCAGGAGATTAGAACAATATAATAATGTTTTGCCCATTTTATTAACTTTCAAAAATTTGAGAGATGGGTTCTCAATGCTTAACATTGTGACCATAGCATGTCCCAGGGAAGAGTCTGGCCCATCTCTAATGCTTTAGCTTACTTTCTCTGCTTTCCATGAGACTTTTATTCCTAACAGCCAGTGCTATTTTGTATTACGTCTGCTTTGTAAGGTGTTTTAAATAGTTTTGACTTAGAGAAAATGGGGTATAAATTCAAAATAAATACATTCATAAATAATAATTTTATTTGTAATGGAAAATGCACAAAGCTTCACGTTTTCTTGAATTGTTGAGGAAAATACTTTATGAATTGTGGGACTGCGTTGAGAAGAGGAATGCTCATGAAGAAAGAATACTCAACAAGCTTTATTCGATGTTACTCCTGTATTTCCTAGAGTGGTATTCAAAGACAATAGATGTGTTTTCCATTGAATGCTATGAAATAAATAAAATAAACCTTGATATAATCATATATGTGCTTTGCAAATGTACTAACTATAGAAAGAACTTTAACAATATGAAATACAGAGCCAAGAATACAGGTTGTTTTCTGTGCCCTTTATTTTTTATTGATTTTTAGATACTTTTAGAAAGTTGATTATTAAATTAACTACTTTCTTAGCATAAATTTAGATATAGTAATTTATTTCCATATATAAATAATTTTATTCACACTATTATAGATTAGACACCCCCTACTGAAATACTTTGATTAATTAAAGTGATTAATTCATTGTTTTACACTTTACTACCAAGTTTTTAATGTTATCAAAAGATTTCTACATAGTTTTCAATCAATATGAGTTGAAATCATTAATCAGTTTGGTGTTAATGTCACCAACAAGACTGTAATTAGATGAAATAATTATGCAACAATTATGTCGGTAAATAGCCTAGAAGTGTATTTTTTAACACAGAAAATGTAGCACTAGAAAACTAAATCTATTTTAAATATACATAACATGTTTTCAATTTCAGTGAAATAAAAATATTAAAAGTATTAAATATGAAAACAATTAGTATGTGACAAGGAATTTCTGTGCATTTTTCTCATTTAAGCCTGGCAATACTCCTATGAAGTGAGGATCATTACCTCAATCTATTAATGAGATAACAAAGGCAAAAAATGAACAAGTAGATCCTCCAAAGTCCCCAAATAGTAAGTGATAGACCCAGGATAATGAACCTAGTCTCTGGCATCGAATATTTACTCATAACACCACACTGTCTCATCCAGCAGGTAATATTCCATTAACATAAAGAAAGAAACCCTCCACAAGCTTATGTATATGGAGAATGAAGCTTTGGGACAAGGCTCTTCTATGTTCCATTGCAGAGCTCTGTTTAACTTTAATAATAATATTACTCTTTTCCTATAAATGAGAGAAAGAGAAAGTGTACTGAGGAAAAGAATTAGCCCAAATCTTTTCTTCTTAAACAAATTGTTGAAATTAGTCTCAAGTTATAATAATAACAAGAGAGAGTGGAAACAGAGTTTAGAAGCTTGTTTAACCAACCTACTGTACTTCACACAGACAACTCTGATTTTTCTAATACTCTCACTTAGCCTCCACTCACTGGGAATGAGATCAGATATTTGAACCTCAGGAATTAGTTGGGGAGAACAGAGGACCTGTACAGCTTTTAGAAGCCCCACGGATGCCTGAGATATAGTTCTTCAACAGACCAATTGAGTGCCATTGTTCTTATCCTTATTTGTTTAATCATGTAATAAAAGGCAGAGCTGAAGTGGAATATGGTGGATATAGCAACCCTCTTCAATGATTGCACTGATTGTTTGGTCACTGGAGGAACTAGAATGCTGATGCCATGGGTGGGCAACAATTTAGATTTATTTTTTAAATACAGGAGAGACTGTTTAACCTGATATTATTTAAAATCACTGTATGAGAATAACTAAACTGTGTAGGATTGCAGGCAATGCAAATGTGTATTTTATATATATTCCTCATGAAGGAATTCGTGCAAGGTCCCTCCTTACAAGGCAATTGATGAAACTTGTATGAGAATATGGCAAAGGCCATATTATAAGCCCAAATCTTTTCTAGGAGATGTTATGATCCAGATTCTCTGTTCTAACACTTGTCCTAATTCAATGTCACCCAGTAATCTTCTCTTACATCACTTTGCTTCAAAGTGTCTATTTTTTATACTGGAGCTTTAATGATGAGTACATCTTAATCTCTTTGTCTACAAGAGTTTATCAGATATGTGTATTGTTTTATTTATGCTGACTCATATAAGATAGTATACAGCTTTGTGTAAAGCTGAAATTTAAGAGAGTTTTTTCCAAAAATGCTTCCTGGAGAAACTTCCTGAACAAACTTTCTGGAGTGCCTTGTATAAAGTTCTCTAGAGTTAGAGACATAGAAAAGGAAAACTTTTAGCAGAGATTTATCAGGACCTTAAACTGTGCAGAAATAGTTGATTCTATTATTTTATATATTATAGTTATAATTTCTTTGGCTGCAGCAGCCTAGAATTTGGTTGCCTAATCATGTCTATATACTCATGTACAGAATAGTAGCTGTTAATAAATAGTCTTGATTTTATGCTTTCTCCAATTTGTTTTAAAACACTTTGGTATAAGCAGTGTAATATATATGTGTATGTTCCAATCTGCTCTTTGGACAATTAGTTAATATTTGAAGCTGCCTAATAACTTATTTATTCTCCAGGATAGCATACTAAAAGTGCTTTGATTACGGCTATGTGATCATTAATTTTCCACTTTTCAATTGCTAAGTAATGTTAGGAGTAATTTTTCCTTGGGGAAATTTGTGGTAGTTGAGATATGTGAATCGTTTCCTTTGCCTTAAGAAAAGTCTGGAAGCCTTAGCTGACTGTACCCTGAGTGTAACTCAGTTTTGAGCTCAGATTTGGTCCTGTGTCCCTGCATTTGAGAGATAATTCTTCCCTGATTGGACCAGATAATTTGCAAAATTTGCTAGTGTAATATTGTTGCGTCTTCTTAAAAGGAACCTTTACGACACTTTTCAACTTTTTGTGAGACAGAGAACTGATAATTTCACTTATTTTATAAGAAGAGGATGTGGAAATTTTACATATGTACATTTGCATATATGTACAAACCTTCTGGGTAATAAATGTTTCTATGTGCAACAAAATTCAAGCTGAGATCTAAATCTTATAAAAACATATTACTTGGTAATGAGGCTGTTGAGATAAAGAAATACAGTCATTAGAAGCCATTGATTTCCACCAAAAAGAACCCAACATCTGTGAAGGTGAAACTAGCTTAGTTCAGTTCATAACAATAACAGCTATTAGTATCTAATAAATAGGAACAAAATAGTATCGACCTTATAATATGTTGTGAGGATTGTGATAATTCACATAAAGTCATCAGAACAGTGGCTGGCCCATGGTAAGCTTCTACAGATGTAATCATTGTATAATTACATTATGTTATGATATTTTGTGATATTTCAAACTTGATTTTTCTCAGATTATATCATTAGTTTTAATAATACTTACACATTTAATGACAATATTGTGATCAGCTGTAGCCAACAATTTAACTAATTTGTGCACTACAATTGATTCAAGTAGTTTTTCTTCTTTTAACAATAGACAATACATGTTGGTGTTGCAGATATCTTACTTGCCTGTACTATTTGCATTCAGTTTACTTTGTTTATGGGAATACACTTATATTTGATATTTTACATATATTATTTTATATTGGTATATATTAATATAACATATAGATTGGTATATGTGGGAAATGCACGTATCTGGCCTGTTAATACTCATAGAAATGAGTGGAAAACTAACCCTGGGGATGTGGTAGTCATCTAGAATTTGAATATAACCAAGCCTACTCTAGAAATGAGGATTAAACTCATAAGGCAGTTTCCTTATTAGACAACATTAAATATAAGTAAATTTATTTTTTCCTATTAAATTTGATAAAACTTTTCATTTTACCTTGACATTTCCATGTTTTAAAGGATTAGAAACAGCACCATTCGCTCCTTAATATTTGCCAATCTAAAAAAAAGCTGTGTACTGTAAATAATCCAGTAAATAAACCCACAACCTTCACAAATTTTCTATCTGGAATTTATTAAATCACATTTTTGAGCAACATTGCAAAGTTTAATAAGATTTAAAAACAAAAACTTACAGGGCATAGTCTCTATAGGTTAACACCATATTAAAAATATTAAATATGTATTTTCAAGGTCATGGTAGTTAAGTTTAGTAGGAAATGATTTAGAACCAGAAACCAGTAATTCATATACTAACTTTAAAATGAACATTTTTTGTTATCTAATCGGATAATAGCTCAGAGACAATATTAGGAAAGGTGAAGGAAGGAAATATAATGTTTCTTATGTTATTATGCTGAGGCTTTTATGAGTAAGTTCAGTGTTCAGGTTTTTATTTTTCCCTCTTTAGAAAATGATTTATGCTTATCTAAAGTATATAAGTAAGTGTCTAACAAATATAATCGTTGAAATAAAGGCACAAATTAAAAATAATATTTTCACATATTCAGCTATTACCTTCTGGTATTTTCATGAAACAGAGAAAATTGGGTGTTAAAATTAATGTTTGTATGTGTTATGCACATACATACACTTACATGTTCATTGACATATAGAAAGGGAGAAAGACATAAATGTGTGTACACATGCACTTATACATACAAACATTTATATATATTTATGTGTGTGCTATACTTATATACCAATATGTACAAATATATACAGGGAGAATCATGAAACTTCCCAATCACTTGCTCAAAAAGTCACCAATTTGATTGTCACATGCATGCTAAGATGTTGTGCTTGCAATATACTTTATGAGACAAGATATAAAAATAATTGGAAAACAAACAGAAATCTTACAGATTATGGCATTATAATACATTCATACAATATCTCTCTTTTTATATCTTTTCATATCCACCATGACCTTCTAACCTCTTATTATCATCTAATTGTTTTATTTCTCACAGTTAAGAAAGCATATGAATAGAATGTGGCTGAACTGTCTAAAATATTTCATTCATGTTTAAGTTAGTTAAATCTTCTTTTACTCAAACAACTCAATAGCAAGGAAAAAAATAATCAAATTAAAAAATAATAAAGAACCTGAATAGACATTTCTAAAAACGTACAAATGGCCAATAGGTGCTCAAAATCATTGATTATCAGGTAATACAAATTAAAATCAGAAGGAGATATCACCACACACCTGTTAGAATGGCTATTAGCAAATAGACAAAAGTTAGCTAATGTTGGGAGGACGTGGGGAAAAGGAAATCCTTATACACTGTTGGTGGCAAAGTAAATTACTACAGCTATTATGGAAAACAGTGTGATGGTTCCTTAAAAAATTAAAAATAGAACTGCGATATGATCTAGCAATCCTACGTCTGGGTATATATCAAAGGAAAGGGCATCAGTGTGTACAAGAGTTATCTATACTCTCCTGTATATCTACAACAAAAGAGTATAGATGATTGTACCCCACCCACAAAACTCAAAATGTGTGGAGTATGTCTGTGTGAAGAAGATAAATGCGAACTTTAAGCTTTTTCTGTAATAAGAGACTTGAAAGAAAGAAACAAGCAAACAAACAAAAAACAGAAAATATCAGAAAAATAAGAAAAACTATGTTCAGTTATTTTTTACTTCTAACTTGTTTGCTCTTGAATTATATACTTAATAATATGTGTTGAATTCATTCATTCATTCATTCATGGATGGATTAATAGAATCTAGGACCAAAAACATGTTTCAAAGTGAAAATGCACCATTGCTGAGCTCAATGAATTATAAAGGTGTATGTAAGTGTTGAAATTGAGTTTAACATAAGTAAACCCAAGGCGGGGGTCGGGGAGGGGGAGTGTGTGTAATGCCAAGTGTTGACAGGGTTTTGTTTTTTTTTTAAATAATTTGGAATTCTTATGGACCTTTTCTTTTCAGATTTTTGCCCCTGCCCCCAGCGTCTTAGTATATTAGCTATGGAAACAAGCTTTTGGCAAAACAACTTGTGCAAAAGTGACTTCATAAGAAAGATACTGAGACCTCAAAGTATCAGCATAAAGGGTGGAGAAATGATCAGAAGAAAAATCAGCTCCAGAATCCTAGGAGGCAGAAATTATAGAAATGGTTTCACAGAAGAAATTATCTGGCTATGTTGATTTACATAAAAATATGGATTCCACTTATTTTTTCTATCTTTGCATCACTGTGCTTCAAGATTTAAATTCTAGGAAGGAAATATATGATTTAGCACACTTAGGCAGGAGCTCATCCCCTTTCTCTGTCAAGGTAATAAGATGAAGAAATGAGATCCTTGTGTAGCACACCTGCTTCCCTCTTCCCATAAGACTACACAGCATGATGGGGGGCAGTAATTACTCCAAATGTAGATGGTGGCAAAAACATAGGGGTACAAGATACTACCACAGACGGATTCGAATAGGGAAAAACTTTTTTCCATTGTCCATATTGAAATCACTCTGCAAACATTGTATCCCATGGAAAGCCGCAGTGACACAATTGTCCAGGAGAGAAATCCCCAGCAGATTTAAATGTGCTCTGGGTGGTGTGCTTCTATTTGCTTTTAGAGTCTTCAAATTTCTAAAGTAGTTCATAGAGAAATCTTAGGCCTGATTGAAAAGATATGATCTGCATTAATATGTCAGCAAACCAAGATAAAGCAATTAAAAACATCCATCAGAAAGTGAAAATGCATTTTCTATTTCTATTACCAAAATATACATTCAAATTAAAAATTGTCTATTTTAATAATACAAGTCTGTTTTACTGTTAATAACACAAAACTATTTTTGTTGATGAAGATGATAGTCATAGAATTAAATTTAAAAATATTTAAATTTAAAAATATATCGAACCGAGGGACATGGGAAAATAAGGCCAAAGACATCCTTATCCTATTAAATTTGAAAATAAGCATAAAATCCCTTGAGGCTTGGGGTCATGTGAACTACACTGGAAGAATATCTTGTATAATTTTGCTCTGCTTTAGAGGATATTTCAGCATTGCTACAGAGCTTTATTTAAAATAAAACACAGAAGTTTATTTTGTTTTGTTTTAATGATTTTTTTTGCATATTCTGTTACTGTGATAGTGAGGATTTAAGTAATCTGTCATTCTCACTACCACATACATTGCTGTTTTGTAGCTGTTATGATATATAAATAGTGATTATTCTCATGATTTTGCATTGACAACTGCTGCAGAATTTTCTGGACATGATAAATTATAGCGCTAGTGTAACTGTGAGTTCTGATTAGTTTTGTGCAGAAAATAATTTCTCAAATCGTGCTCAAATGTTGGAGTTATTTCCTACCAGCTTTTGAGTGAGAATGTAAAGGTTTTTTTTTCAACAAAAATAATAATTATATGAGAAAAAAATATTAAGTCAACAAAATTTCTAAGCAAAAAGAGTTTCTCTACCCATCAGCATCTCAATGATAAATTGCCTCACGTCCACCTGGGAGAGATGCTGCAGTTCATGCTCAGTGTGGAATACAAAGGTCAAAGTTAAAGTCTATTTGTGATTTCACACAGAACTAATTGTTGTTCAAAGAGTGACTAATCCATAACAATTCACTCAGTTATTCTCTCCCCTCCAACATTTCATTTCACCATTTTATTTTATTTTTAAAAAAATTATTATTATTATTTTATTTTAGCACATTATGGGGGTACAAATATTTAGGTTACATATATTGTCTTTGCCCCACCCAAGTCAGAGCTTCAAGCGTGTCCACCCCCCAGATGGTGCACACAATACACATTAGGTGTGAATATATCCATCCCCTGCTCCCCATTCCCACCTGCCTGACACCGGATAAATGTTAGTACTATATGTGCATGTAAGTGTTGATCACTTAATACCAATTTGATGGTGAGTGCATATGGTGCTTGTTTTTCCATTCTTGTGTTACTTCACTTAGTGGAATGGGCTCCAACTCTATCCAGGATAATACAAGAGGTGTTAGATCACCATTGTTTTTGGGGGCTAACCAGAGCTCCATCGTATACATGTACCACATTTTATTAATCCAGTCATGTATTGATGAACACTTAGGTTGTTTCCATACCTTTGCAATTGTGAATTGTGCTGCTATAAACACTCTAGTACAGATGTTGTTTTTATAGAATATCTTTTGTTCCTTTGGGAAGATGCCCAGTAATGGGATTGCTGGATCGAATGGTACTTCTACTTGTATCTCTTTAAGGTATCTCCATATTGCTTTCCATTAACACCTTTTGAGGTTGCTGAGATACAGAACATGATAGTGTCCATGTGGAGATACACTAT
>CAUYSK010108684.1:0-28659 GCA_963575035.1 Avahi laniger
TTTAGCTGTCCAATTAATTTCTTTCTATTTTTGGTAGAGACGGGGTCTCGCTCTTGCTCAGGCTGGTTTCGAACTCCTGAGCTCAAACAATCCGCCCACCTCGGCCTCCCAGAGTGCTAGGATTACAGGCGTGAGCCACCGCGCGCAGCCTGATTTTATGCTTTTTTGAAAATTATCTTTTAATAGTCCCTCTGTACAGTTAAACCCCACCCCCTACCCTCGACTCTGGCAACCACTAATCCCACTCTGTCACCATAGGTTAGTTTTGCCTTTTCTAGAATTTCATATCAATGGAGTTACATTTGTGTATTCTTTTGTGTTTAGTTTCTTTCAGCATTTTCTGAGAGTCATCCATCTTATCATAGGTATCAGTAATTTGTTCTTTTTTATTGCTGAGTAATATTCTGTCATATGGACAATTTGTTTATTCATTCACCATGATGGCTTCTAAGTTGTTTCCAGTTTGAAGCTATAATATTATGAATAAAATGGCTACAAATACTCAAGTGCAACTCCTGGGGTAGACTTGCTTTCATTTCTCTTGGGTAAATACCCATGAGTGGAATTGCTTGCCAAAAAAACACCAAATTGTTTTCTTCAGTGGCTGTACCATTTTGCAAGTTCCAGTTGCTCCGTATCTTTGCCAGTGCTTGATATTGTAATCAGTTTTAATTTTAGCCATCCTGGTGGGGAGTGGTGGTAGCATCTTACTGTAGTTTTCATTTGCATGTTCCTGATGACCAATGATGTTGAACATTTTTTCATGTGCTCACTGGACATTAGTATACCTCTTTTTGTGAGGTGTTTGTTCTAATCTTTTAAGTATTTTTTGTTGTTGACCAGACTTAAGGTCTTTATATATTCTGCACAGGAAGCCTTTATCAAATATGTATTGTGAATATTTTATCTGTGATTTACTTTTTAATCTTTTGAAGTTTTCATTTTGATTGAATCCAATTTATCAATTTTTTCTCTTAGAGTCATGCTTTGTGTCCTAAAAAATCATTCCTAACCTAAAGTCACAGATTTTCTTTTTTATTTTTTCTAGAAGTTTTATAGTTTTAGTGTTGGGATCTATGATTTATTTTGGATTAATTATTGTATTGCTGTGAGGTAAGGGTTGAAGGTCATTTCCCCCCATATGGATGCACAGTTCTTGCAGCACCATTAGTTGAAATAATTACTTTGCCCACCGAATTACCTTGGCACCTTTGTTGAAAATTAGCTGACGATATGTGTGTGGGGCTGTCTCTGGACTCTCTATTCTGTTTTATTGATCTATGTGACTATCCTAATGCCAATGCACACCACCATCTTGCTTACTGTTGGCTTTATATTAATTGAAAGCCTTGAAATCAGATAGTATAAGTTCTTTTTCAAAATTTTGACTATTCTAGGTCCTTTGCATTTTCATATAAATTTTATCAACTTGTCAATGTCTACAAAAAAACAGACTATGGCTTTTTTTGGTTTTGGAGGCAGAGTCTCACTCTGTCACCCTGGCTAGAGTGCAGTGGAATCATCATAGCTCACTGCAACCTCCAACACCTGGCTCAAGCGATCCTCCTGCCTCAGCCTCCCAAAGGGGCTGGGACTACAGGCACACATCACCACGCCTGGTTAATTTTTTCTATTTTTAGTAGAAATGGAGTCTCACTCTTGCTCAAGCTGTTCTCAAACTCCTGAGCTCAAGCAATCCTCCTGCCTCGGCCTCCCAGAGTGCTAGGACTACAGGCATAAGCCACCGCACACGGCCAGGCTTATCTTTTTCAATGCTTAAAATTTTTCACTGGTTTCCCCTGCACAAGAGAAACACCTCATCACGACCTACAAGCCTGGTATAGCTGGCCTCTACCACCTCCTTGCCAGCCACTTCTCACCCTTCTCCCCTTTGTTTACTGAGCTCCAACCACACTTTTTCTGACCCTCCTTCCTCAGAAAAGTTTTTTCTCTGTCATCCCTATCTAAACAAGATACTGGTTATGATCTTTTACCACACTTCTTTACTTGTCCTCCATAGCACTTAGCAGTCTGTAAAATGACATATAGGTTCATGTGCTTATTTGTTTACTAGAAAGTAGGGAACCATATCTGTTCTTTGCTCTTATTGGTAATGCTCAGTGCACTGCCGGGCACAGAGACAGCACTCAGTATTTTATTGGTTGAATGAATAAACACATATATATCTTTCTGAGTATTTTATTAGGGCAAAACAATATATTTGCATGGGATGATTCTTAAGTCATCTCAAGTAGTTCCCCTTCAGTTATTATCACATGCACTCTCAAAACTGATACACCTACCCCAACACACTATTTATAGCTTCACAGTCATCTGATAAAGTAAAAAATAAAAATAAAAATCATCTGGCAAAAAGGGGACACAGGGATAAGGGAGAGTAACATTTTAACACATTACAAAAATTGTTAAATTTTTATTTACACTTCCCCTTCTCTACTTTCCCAGGTTATATGAACATTACAGCAACAGAAAGGAGTTCTCATCATAGCACCCCTTGCAAATTCCAGTTTACAGGTAACTTGGTCAGTGGAAAAATAAGGGTCAACAAAATAAGATGTCAGCTCTCCCATAAGCTACTGCTCTCCTGTTCTGTCTCCTTCCCCTTCTCTTACTGTTAGCTGCCTGATACAGAGAGGGATCATCCAGACTGTGTGGGCATGCTGCCTGAAGTGACAGGTGACTTCCAGTGTCCCGTGAAGAACCAGCAAGGATGCTTTTTATAATTCCAACCATTGGCTTAACATCACTGAGGTTATAAGATAAAATGTTAAGGGTAAAGACATCATCCCACCCTAGTCAGTGACATGTCCCCCACTCTCTTGGAAGACCTGGGCCAAGTGACCAAGCTTTGTACAAGAAACCTGGGAATTGAGTTGGAAAAAGCAGATCGAGTTGGCTTGAGTCTCCTCGTGCATAGAAGAATTCACTTATCCATGCAGATGACAAGGCAGGACGCTTAGAAAGTACAAGATCAGGCTACTGCTCTAATTTGTACCTTTCATTCAAATCTCCCCACAACTGCTCCAAAAGAACAGAGCTTTGGGTATTGCTTCATTAAGAACACAGTAACTGCAGTTTCAGAGCCACTGCATTCTTTACGGTCAGTCTATTATAACTCATCATATGAGAAAGAATTACAGTTTAAGGCCATTTATCATGTGCGCTATGTAGTAAATAAAACTTTGTCCACAGCTCCCCACACCAAGCTACTCCCAAGGGTGGACTGTGAATGTGATACTTCCAGACTCAACAGACAAGACTAGAATAAGACTAGAACAAACTAGGCCCTTTGGTTTCCTCCCTAGGAAAGACTCAATCTATAGCAAAAATAGCTTGGAAAACAGAAGTAACTGGAAATGACAAAAGGAACAGCAGCATTTTCTATACAATTAAAGCAAGGGGATCATCAGCTAGTCCTAGCATTTCTTCTATGTGATAAGGGAGGAAGCCAGCACTCTAATTCAGCTATCTGGCCAGGAACGCATTTCATGTGGATAAAGCTGAGAAGAGAAAGGGACATGCATTTCTCCACATGGAAGGTATTTTGATTAACTGGCTTAATGGATTGAAATGCCTGCTGAGCACTTAGTGTCCATGTTAAGCAGGTAGCAGCACATCTGTAGGTTCTGGGACTGTAAAAACAAAACAGAACAAAATACTATAGGTTCTTGGCTCAGTAGCCAAAAAGAATCCTTGATTTTCATACCTCCCCCCTTCACAATCCCTTTGGGTGAGGCTGATTTTACTCTGTGAAATGCTCTATTGATGATCTTAATGAATGTAGACAGAAGGAAAACCAGTACTCTCCCTCTTTTTCCAACCACATAGTTATAACAAGTAGAGATTAAAACCTATCTTGGCTAACCTGGAACACCAAGAGAGGAAAGACACCCTGGGAATTGTGTCACGGCAATTCTTTATATAAGAGAACTGTACTTAACTTTCTCTAGGTAGATTTGCCACAACCCTACAAATTCTTAACAAACAAGAATTACCCACATTCTCTTTCTTCACTGCCTCTGCATGGCCAGCAGTTCTGCACTGTTGCCCAATCCAGGATCACTGGGGAGCAGAGAGCCTCATCAATTTGGAAAAGGGGGAAAAACAGGAAGGTAGTGGTAGATATCATCACTTTTTTTTTTCCCTTCCCTGAGAAGTCAGGAAGCCTCTCTATGTAAGCCATTCTTCCTCCTGCTTTTTACTAATAGAAAGGAAGCAAAGTGTATTATACACTAGAAAATTCAGCTGGACCAAACTAGTCAAGAAACTTCCCTTCATTAAGTAGGGAAGAAATAAAAGTTCCCTGCCTCCTCCTGAAATGTAAGGCAGAATGTACAAAGAGAACCAGGGTGTCAATCTGCCAATCCTCAAAGCCTGACACCACCATTTATAACAGTTTTCTCTAGAGTTGGAATTGTAAAAATCAAGAATTGGAAGGTAGAGAAAGGACAGACAAATAAAGGAGGGAGGGACTATAGAGACACATCATTGGAAGCATTCCTTGGCCTCTGAAAGGACATGGGGCCAACACAGAGCCCTCAGTAGTTGTGTAGGATGTTTCTGTTCACCTTACATGACTACATGAGGAAAAATCCTGTTTTGACCATCTGAAATCCTCACCCTATCATGAAAGTTTAAGGAAGTGACTAAAGGACTAAGATGGCTGGATTCTTCAAATAAACAAGCAGTACTTTGGAGTTCTGGAGACTAGACTCTTGTTAAAGGGAAGAATTTCTCAAAGCAAAGCAAAAAGTTAAGAAAGTGCTCCGGAGTCCTTGCCCCTCCTCGGTTAAAGCTTTTAAAGTAAAGATGGGAGGAAAACTGCTACTTGATCCACCCTTTGTATGTGATTTTGACGTCCCCTAGCTATAAATTTCCTGGTTTCTGATGTGATCTACTAAAAGAGGTCTTGTAAACCTGAAATGGATAAGGACAACACTAAATAAAAAGAGGGATGAGAAAAAATGATAAGGATTAGTCACGACTCTATCAGTTGACTCAGATTATCAGCTTTGGTAGTAATGGTTACCTGATACCTGTTTGAATCCCATCAGATTCTCAAATCAGGCCATGTTCAACTGTGTACTAAACAATACTTGTGTGTCCCAGATTTCTACTTATTCTCAATGACTGTATTTATATACATCTGTATTTCCCCAAGTACTTGGGGATATAATGATACCTATGATATGACTGGACCCTAGATTTATATTACAGTTTCAAGAAGAGACAACCAGCCATGTATGATGTATACACAACATTTTGTCCTCTAGAAAGTACAGAGGTCCTGGATAGATCACAGGAGTTTTGTCTCTTCAAAACAAACTTGTAACTTAATTGCATTTATCCTGAAATAACTTTGCACCAATAAAGTGATACATGTTTTTAAATGCCCATACTAACTGATATTTTAATTTGCAGTGACTTCATGCAAGCCAAAATAAAAAGACTAGCAGGGTAAGTTCATTGCTTAAAGTTTGTGACTTTTGCAAACCCTATACCTGCACCATTAAATAGTAACTACAGTGCAAAAGCTATCTGGTATTCCAGTGGGATTCTATGGTGGGGACTAAATGTGCAGGAAAGTTTAGCAATGTATTTGATTTTACAGGATTAATTATTTATTACCATAATCTCTTTTTTAGTTTAACTTTTACATGCTAAATATAGTCCCTGCATGTCTCCTTGGTTCTTTTATTCACCTTTTCTGTTCTTTAAAAAAGTAAAATGAAACCTTGGAATATCTCAAGGGCTTAATGCTCTCAGATGCTGAGAGTGACCAAAGATAAATTAAGACATGAAAACAAAATTTCACAAACAGTAATATTGCTTACTTCCTCTACATGTATTTGCACAAACATACCACAGATGATGACAAGATGCCCAGGAGAATTTGGATTGAGAATCTTTACCAATAAATGGAGCAATTTCAAAAATAGAGATGTGTAAAAGGAGTTTCACACATTGTTTTTCCATTCTATTCTCAATCCTTCCGCTATAATAATACTTGATGGCTACTAAAAGACAGGCTGATACTGGGTATAATAATAAAGCCAAAAGTTCTCTTCACTTAAACTTTGGTTCAACAGAAAAAATAATAACTTTAAAATGGTGATTTTCAGATTGTTCTTTGGTCAAGCAGTATAAAGCTCTCCTTACCTGGTTATAGCATGAAAACAAAGTCAAAATAGAGGGATCCCAGTTTAGGAGAGAGATCTGTGTTCAGAATTCCTCATAAAAGAAGAAACAATGTATAATGGAAAGACAGGGAGACCCTAGCCCCAGATGCCAGATTAAAATTGTTTTAGGACATCAAGAATAAAAGAGAACTAGCATTCAGAATAATAATATTTAAGTGGGTCAGCTTCTAAAAGGGCTAATAACTCTAATCCTTAAATAGGAACATGATAAATGATTTCTGAGCAGAGGATTTACTATCATTTTCCTTTATCAGTTTAAATCCTAATCTGGACCCACAGCCAGGCAGAGGCTGTCATAATTTTGAAAAGCAGAAAGAGTAAGAAACCTAAGCCACAGACTCCCTGCAAGTAGTAATCAATTCTTTCCACACTGCCCCTTACCCTCACCCACCAGGAGTGCACATCACTCTACAGGGCAACTCTGTACTCAAAATAGCGAAATGTGAGAGTCAGCTTCACCACAGAGGACTAACCAGGGTGGGATGCGGGTGCTTTTAAAACAATAAGTGTTTTAAATAGGGGATGGGATGTGTTAGCATTAGAGCTTGGGAAGCACCCAGAATTTGGACCATACTCTCAGACTGTGACCATTATGAAGAAATATTTGATGGTGAAAGAAGAAATCATCTGGAGACCAGAACAGAAAGGAGTAAGACCAAAGCCTTGGGAGGTCCTGGCCAAAGGGAGTTACACAATGAGCCTTTCAGCAATGTTATCATTTACTGTTTTTCTTAAAAGGCTAAACTTAAGATTAAAGGGAGACAACTTTGGTTGATTACTTGACTGGTTAAATGAGGATTCCAAGGTTGGCAACCTCTGAGACCTGGATGGGAAGTGAGTGGAAGGCACTTGCTCCCAAGGGAGGAGGGCCGGGGAGTCTCACAACTGTGGAGCCAGGCTGGCAGCAGCTCTTTCTGGGTCCAAGTCTGCGAGGTGGCTGGGAGAGGGAATGGCCTGGGTGGTCAGCCAGAAACAGGCTAGGGTGAGTGAGCGTGATTTCACAAGTAGAGTAGTTATAAAATAAAACATTTTTTTAATGGACAAAAAAGCAAAGTGAGTCACCTCCATTTTTAAAGGTGAGATTTTGCAAAAGAAGGATGTGAAGCAGTTTTTTACTATTTACAAAATGCCATTTAGAGTGGCGGTGGCCACCTTCAGTAGTTGAGGAAATGTCTTTCACATGAGATGGCCCCAGAAGTGTGGTTCCTAGAACTGGCTCAGAAAGGCCACACACTGTCCTAGGTGAGGGAGAGTCCCTCTATGGGAGCACCAAAAAGGCTCAGTCTTCTGTTTCTTCATATGTAGTCTCGTCAAAGGGCCTGTCTAGTAGAGGTACCAACCGATGACGGGAATACTTCAGCTGCAATAGGTCTCCAACTTCATCTATCTCCTTTAAAGCCTAAAATACACAAGACAAAGTTGAGGTCAGTCAGAGCCAATAGAATGTAGGCATTCCTGGTGCTTTATTTTGCTAAAAACAACCATGGCAAGGTTATCCTATGGTGGGACTTATCATGTCTAGTGCATTTATTCAGATCAGACCATGATACAGGTGTGCAAAGAGCTGCTTTTTGAATAAGGCCTTCAGGCTGACCATGAATAATGAGTTATGAATAGCCAGGTATGCAGGGTATAATTCATCAAAGCATGATAACACTTGGTAGAAAAAGGAATATGCACCTTTAACTTGCTGAACCAGCTACAATTTGCCATCTTTCCTTTCTTACTTCAGTACTTGTTCTATTATCACACCATGTACATCCCCAAAACTGATGAGAGGTATGAGCTGCTTCCTAGGTGCAGGATTAAGAAAGTCCCCAAACTGGGCTGCTGTGCAGACTTAGTAAGAAAAAGCACAAGTGATCCAAAGGAGACTCCAGGGGTAACAGACATGGCACGGGTGAGGCAGCAAGGAAAGAACCGGCTGGGATATGAACTCAGGGCTTGTTTTAAACTCTACAGTCCTAACCTTGTTTTCCCATTAAAACTCTAATAATCTCAGTATAGATTTCTTCCTTTTCTGTAAAAATTGCTCTTTTACTTTTCAGAGTAAATATATTTCTTATAAAAAATTCTAACACTAAAGAAAGCTATGAAATGAAAAGTCTTCCTGATTGTGATGCTAGTCCTACTTGCTAGAGGTAATCCTTACATAGTTTCTTATATTTTTTTTTTTAATAAACTCTTGGTTGAAGAGGAAAGTACATGGATCCTAAGTGTCAGTTCATGGAGTAAACCTCTCCCAAAAGCAGCATACAAAGTCAAAATAGAGGATCCCAGTATAAGAGAGGGATATGTGTTCAGAATTTCTTGGAAACAATTTAATGGAAGCCTGGGAGACCCTAAGCCCCAGATGCCTCTAAGAGGAATCCAAGGAAGAGAACAAAATTTTTGGAATCATAGATTCTAAGTCATTTTTGCCACTTATTAGGAAGCACCTAACACAGGTCATAGAATACAGTTTTAAATAAATGGCAGATCCCAGCCCGCGATTATTCACTCCACAAGTGCCTATGGATATTAACTAGTGGGTCTATACCACTGTGGAGCTAATGGGCCTCAGCTCTAGAGACAACGGATCTATCTAGGACATAATCTCGTCAGTGACTAAAACTGTCAGGTGGGCAGTAGATGCCCTGCTGCCTGAGTGTAATTCTCCAAACCTACATGACATCACACAAATCTGTCCAATCTTGTAACTATAATTCTGTATGAAAATGTACACCTTATATATCAGAGTTAGTAGAAAGACATATTACCTGTTCTTAAATCTAATTTTTAAAAATCACTGGTGATAGAAAAAATTACTGATAGTACTCCTTATGTATTCTAGCATAAGAAAAGATATTCATTTCAAAATGTGAAAAATATAAAAGTCAAATAAGAGCTAGACTTCAATATGGTATCAGAACAGTGGTACCTTTTGGAAGAGGTTTAAGTGAAAGCTCCATAGGGAAATAATTTAAGACTGAATTTAAGCTGGGAGGACCTGTTAACCATTTATTCCCCTGACCTCTGATATAAGATTTATTAATTTAAAAGTCCACATGATCACAAAGGAATGGACATTTATGAACTCTGACTTCAGAAGAACCTAATATCTTTTCATCAGTGTAAAAAAGAAAATGATAGGGAAAAAAAAAATCTTCAGTAGCTCAAGGGGATCTAAATTACAAGATTTCCTAAGACACTATACCAAATATTTCAGACAAATAAGTTTTATTTGCATAAAAGATAAAGTTGTATAAAAGATAAGTTGTAATAGGAACTGCTGACTCTTGTGGGAGGTTATTTGGGTACATTATTAGTAACAAGGAACCATTAAATGCATCACCATTTATTAACAAATAGTCTATACTGAACCTCTGGATCACAGTAAGATGGGTTCCTAGGAAAAAAACATGCATTAATTACAGGGTTGAGCAAGGGAATATTCTAAAACAGCCATCCTCCCCCCCACCAGCTCATACCCTTGTGCCTTCCCCCCCCGCCTTTTTTTTTTTTGAGACAAAGTCTCACTCTGTTGCCCTGGCTAGAGTGAGTGCCGTGGCGTCAGCCTAGCTCACAGCAACCTCAGACTCCTGGGCTCAAGCAATCCTACTGCCTCAGCCTCCCAAGCAGCTGGGACTACAGGCATGTGCCACCATGCCCGGCTAATTTTTATATATATATATTTTTTTAGTTGTCCAGATCATTTCTTTCTATTTTTTAGTAGAGACGGGTTAGTCTCTAACTCCTGCTCTTGCTCAGGTTAGTCTCGAACTCCTGACCTTGAGTGATCCACCCGCCTTGGCCTCCCAGAGTGCTAGGATTACAGGCATGAGCCACCATGCCCGGCCTATAATGAACTTTTAAAAACAAGCATTCATAATATTGTTTTAAATTACTAGCTGTCTAATGAATTAATAGATATTTCTAGCAACCAATTTTATGCAAATGTCATGTTCTAAAAAGCTTTATAAACTCCTAGAAAGCAATACTTTAACTTAAAGTCTGAAATCTTAGATGTGAAACAATAGCATATTAAGAGTTGAGACTATATTGAGCTCATAAATAATTCAGTAATAATGATGAGCCCCGGGTAGGTGCCTGGCACTGTGGTGGGTGGTAAGGATACAGAATGAGCAAAACAGACTTAGTCTCTATCCTCAAAATTTATCTAACGGAGAAGATTGCCATTAAATAATTATAGGTGTGAAGAATTTACTAAAGGGCATCTCAGGATTCCAGGGGAACACACAGCAAGAAGGTTTGGAAGTCCTTTAAGTGGAAATGTGAAGAATGAGTAGCAGTCAACCAGGCAAAGGGGAGAGAAAGATCAAGAGAAAAAATTCTACAGCTAGAACAATATATAAGAAAGCTTAAAGTAGAAATAGCTAGAGTAGCAAGAGAATTGTATAGTTGTAGAATCTATAATAAGGGATATGGTGGAACAAGATGAAGCTGAAAAATTCTCCAGAGCTCTGATGATGCTGGGTCTGGTGGGTGATGCTAAGGATTTTGCATTTCTTAAATTAAATAGCAATGTTTTCAGTAGCATTGTGTACCACCTTCTCTGTCTTACCAGTAAATGTATCTTAGGTGCTGATAGGATCAGGATCAACATATGATTACTTTCATCTGATATACAGGCCCTTTTAATATAAGGCCTATTTATACCAAGGTGAACATATCTACTTAAGTAGTATCAAGTAGTTAGTAGTTAGTAGTACTATAAGTAGTTACTTACAGTATCAAGTATTTCTTTGGTATGAGCTGCTGACAGGCAAAACCTGGCTCTGGACTCTATAATTGGGGTCGCAGGAAATCCCACCACAACTACACCAATGTTCCGCTTCAGCATCTCCCGTCCAAAGGCGCTGCAAAGGGGAAAACATGGAGAAGAACCAGGAAGAGTGACTAAGCATACATTACAAACGTCCTGCTGTCCTGAATGAACTTCTTTTAAAGTTAAAATTGACAGTTCACTGAAACGTTTTTTATTCAGTCTTGAGGTGGTCTTTTCCCACATGGTGTCCTTCACAAAGGTGTAAGAATATAATTGGCAGAGACCAATTTCAATAGAGGTTGCTTAAAGAGATTTATAAGTATAGCCTTAAAAATGTCCCTGATAGTGGTTCAGAGGCTTCAAAACTAACCTGAATTTAATTAAAACCTAGCCCTTAAAATGTTAAGCTTGACAGTTTAAAAAATTCATGAGATTATGAGGATGCAGAAGATTTGCTGTAACAAGGACATCTTTCTGCTGGCAGAATGGCTGGCTGGCATTAGCTCTCCAGACCAGGCATTTTTCTGATTGACTTGGGGTGCAAAGCTGCCTTTGGAATTCAGGGTTTCTTTGTCAGGCCAGCTTATCCCTTGGCTTTGGCTGATTACCCAGTCTACACAATTCTTGTTTAACAACCCCCATCCCCACCCCAAGCCAAATCAATAGCCGTGGCCTTACTCTCTATCTGTATCTTATCTATGTCAGTCTTTTTTTTTTTCTTTTGAGACACAGTCTCACTCTATTGCCCAGGCTAGAGTGCCATGGCATCAGCCTAGCTCACAGCAACCTTAAACTCCTGGGCTCAAGTAATCCTCCTGCCTTGCCCTCCCAGAGTGCTAGGATTATAGGCATGAGCCACCATGCCCGACCAATCTGTATCTTGTTTAAATAACACATTTTAACTTTCATTTAATTTTGTTTACTAAATTATGTATGTTCTTCATCTTTTCCTCTTGTTAACCTACCTTATATTTGTTTTTGACTTCTCCCTTAAGCTGTTTACAGCACTCGTTTGAGAATAAAAAAGTCATGTACATTTGGCATGACATTAATGCCAGTCTTTTCAGACTCCCTCTAGTACCCGTACATCTTCCTAAACATACCTCCTTTGTGTCAGGATGAACCTGAGTTCTCTGTATCTGCCGCACAAGCTGCCAAATAGTGTAGCGCTTTATTGTAATTCTTCTTCACCTTTTCTAAATCTTTCTTAATTATAATGTAGATAGTCAGTTTCACATGTGTAGAATGGATTAGACAGAACCCTCTCTAAACCAAGAGTTCTAGACTGAATCCTTTGGATTTGATAATGCTTCAAGTTTATTTATGATAATTCCATTTAAAAAAGAATGAAGAAAATTCCCCAACACATCCTCTGAAGGCCATAATGTCAATTGCCCATATGACTTTGTGTTGAAAACAGAATTCCTCTTCTCTCAGCAAGCACCTTTTCCTCATTTTCCTCTCACTATCTTTGGAATCTACGTACTTCCAGGTTCCCTAATTTAATTTTCTCTCCCATATTCACTTCAGTAAACATCTACTGAGTGCACTCTGAGTGCCAGGGACTGTGGTGGGCACTGGGGATTAAAAAATAAATAAAAATATTTGCTCCTTTAATGAGTTCTATCAAACTGGAGACATGATCCTTATAATTTTATATTTTATATTTATGTGTCCAGCTCAAAACTCACCCATCCAAAAAGATGTGCCTTTCTTACTTACCTATACTAAGCAGATCATTCCTTTATGTTACATCTCCAGCGCAATTTTACATATAATTAAATTTGTCCAATATAATTATTATTCATTTGCTTTTCAAATGTGTTCTGGTTTCATTAAACATCTGGACTTCCCTAATACATTGAAAGCTATCCCAGGGAAAGGCTTTCCACTATGTATGCTTTGTACAAACCAAAGAAGCTGGTGTAATCAGCATACCTGGTAAATATCCAATAACACACCCTGATATAATCTCTCTGACCTCAGGGCCCACTGCTTCCTCTTGGGCACTATACTCCAGTTCCAGTGACCTCTTTGCTATTCTTCCATCAGCTAAGCATGCTCCTGCATTGTGATCTTTCCACAGACGCTTCTTTCTCCAAATGGCTAACTCACTCAGCTTCTTCGAGTCTTTGCTAAGATGTCTTCTTCCCTTCCCAAGGAGGCTTACACCCTGACCACCCTACTTAATACTGTCATCTGCCTGCCCACAGGGCACTCTCAATTCCCCATATATGTCCTGCTCTATTTTTTCCATAACACTTAACACATTCAAATATATTACATAATTTATTTATTTATTATGTTTGTCTGACTCTTGCCCCACTAGAATGTAAGCTCCACAAGGACAGGGGTGTTTGTGTTTTGTTCACTGATCTATCTCAAGCCACTAGAAGAGTGCATTAAACTCAAATGTATGTTTAAGGTAAGAACAACAATTAACATATTTTACAATTTGGTATCTACTATTTAATCTATGGCATATCTACCAAGTGAAGGTTAACACAATAAGGACAAGACAATTTTCCTTAACAAAATACATAAGCCCTAGTCTCACATGACAGAGATCTTAAGTCTAATGAGAGACTAGTCTGTGCTCTGTAACAAGACGTACCCAATTTTGGCTGGCATGTAGAGCATCAAAGGCACCACTGGAGAATCTTCATTTCCATAGATGATAAAGCCCATCTCTTTCAGGCGTCTCCTGAAATACCTGGTATTTTCAGCTAACTGCTGCACACATTCTTTGCCTGGAAAATCATGGGGAGAGAAAACGAAATAATGCTAATGAAAAAGGAATGGAAAAAATACAGCAATCTCCTCTATCTCCATTCTGTCTAATCAGTCCTATGTTTCATTTCTTCCATTTCAACATATTTTTGCACAGTAAATTGTATATAAATGTAAATAAAGACATCTCACTTTATATTCTGTCATTCTAGCTGTTAATAGATTTCACAGTAATGTAAAAAATAAATTTAATAACTAATACTTCAGTGACACATTAGCATCTTCAAAGGATTTCAGCCATACTACCTCATTGAGCACTCCACATATACCTTGACAGTAGGTGGGATATTTATTATTATCTTCATTTTATAGGCTAGGAGAGTCTCACAAAGGTGGTGACTTGCCTGCAGTCACATAGTAGTAAATGGCAGAGCTGAGACTAGAATCTAGGTCTCCCAACTTCATTCATTCCAACAAACTGTGCTGCAAATAATTTTACATATAAGACCAGAGATAAAGCCATTTAAACCCCAAAATTCTCCTCTTAGGAGTTTAATTTTATTATATGTTGTTTTCTTAAAACTCTTGCCAGACAGCAATAGCGTATCTGTAAAAATGTAAAATCTTTTTTATGTTATTTATTTTTTTATTTTTTGAGACAGAGTCTGACTCTGTTGCCCAGGCTACAGTGCCGTGGTGTCAGCCTAGCTCACAGCAACCTCAAACTCCTGGGCTCAAGCAATCCTCCTGCCTCAGCCTCCCAAGTAGCTGGGACTACAATCCGCCCTCCTCAGCCTCCCAGAGTGCTAGGATTACAGGCGTGAGCCACCGCGCCCAGCCCTGGCCTCTAATTTCTAAGTGACTAAATATTTGAGATTTTGACATTATGGTAGTTCAATCTTTGAACAGACATCCAAATAATTGTTCTGTTATACAGAGCAACACGATAAATTCAAAAGATCAGCTTGCAAAGGGCTAAGAACTATTTTATGGTCTTCTCAACCACGAATACTCATGAATAAGAAAATGTTGCAGTAATTTTCTCATATATATTAGAAAGTCATCAAATTCATATTTTTAAAAATGCAAATGCAACACAGTTCATATGATAAGCTAATCAACCAATTAGATATATAGATGCTAATAAATGTTCCTAGAGTTAGAATACTAACATATTCATCATTCATGGGAAGCTACTCTAGATAAATTGGCCCCAAATAAATACTCTATGCAGACAATTTCAAGTTGATCAGAGAAACACATTTAAGCTTAGATTAGCCTAATTAGTGTTAACACCAAAGAACATCATTTAAGAATAAAGCAGACATTAAAGTGTGTTATATTTAAGTATGTTGAAAACTGATGAGTCATGTACCATAATTTTCCCCACAAGCAATACATGCTTAGTCTACATGTAGAAAAAGAGACTTCCATTTCCAGCCATGACTGAGTACGGGGGACTAGATTTACCTTCCTGTAGTAAACAATAGAAAACTGGACAAAATATAAGGCCAGGAGCGGTGACTCGCACTTATAAACCTAGCACTGTGGAAGGCCCAGGCAAGAGGATTGCTGGAGGCCAGGAATTCAAGACCAGCCTGAACAACATAGCGAGACCCTGTGTCTACAAAATATAAAAAAATTAGCCAGGTGTGGAGGTGTGCATCTGTAGTCCCAGCTACTCGGTAGGCCAAGGTGGGAGGATCACTTAAGCCCAGGAATTTGAGGTCACAGTGAGCTATGATGACACCACTGCACTCTAGCCCAGGCAACAGAGACTTTGTCTTCAAAAAACAAAAAACTGGACACAAAAGGTGAACCTTTGGAACTTTGGATTGTTCCTGTACTGCCTGGAGGCAGGTTCCAGGCTGCAGCATGAAGAAGGGGGGACCCAGTCTTGTCAACTGAGGACAGTTGAGATCAGAGTGGAGACTTGCCAGTTTAGATAAGAGTTGGGGAGACTAAGGTGGCTGGAATTTGTTGGATAGTGTACAGGAGAGGAGGGAGGTACAAAGACAGAACTTTAGGGATCTGCAGAGGGGTCTTCTTGAGCATTGGGAAGAGTATTGATCTGCATATGTATGAGAAGAAACTACCAGAGGCTGGGGAAAGATCCACCAGAAAGCAACAGACAGAACAATTCCTGGCAGTCCTGTAGAGTGAGGAATAGTTTGTATTAGTATTTTCACCCACCAAAATGGAAAGGTCTTATGGGGCATCTAATAGAGTCCTCAGAAGGGTATCACCTTAGTAGTAGAGCTATTAATATATTAGCCCTAGACTAAAAATTGGTCTGGACCCACCCTAACCTTAAAAGCTAGTCTCAAAAGGGTCCAATTGATTCCAAGAACAAAGTCCAACATTACCTAAAGGACTACAAGAAAATACAGAACTCAACAACATAAAATTCACAATGTCCAACATGTAATAAATAAAAAAAAAATTCAGGCATTCAAACAAACAGGAAAATATGATCTACGATCAGACGAAAAGTCAAGCAACAGAAACAGAACTGAAATGACAAAGTGTTAGCAGACAAGGATGTTAAAATGCTATTACAAATATGCTCTATATGTTCAAAAAGATAGAGGAAACATGATGAGGAAAGAAAGGAAATACATTAAACGGAACAAATGATTGATATAGGCAATGATACTGATGAATCTCAAAAGCAGGATGCTAAATGAAATAAGCCAGACAGAAAAGACTACATATTGCAGCAACTCATTTATTTGAAATTCTACAAAAGACACAATGGTAGTGATAGAAAACAGACTGGTGGTTGCTGGGGTGTGGAACGGGACTGACAGAGGGCAGGAGGGGACTTTTTGGGATGATAAAAATATTCTATACCTGGTTGTGGCATGGTTTTAAGATTATTTACATTTGCCAAAACTCATGTAATAACTGTATATACTTAAAATTGGTGAATTTTAGTGTGTAAATGATACCTCATTAAACTTGGTTTAAAAAAATTGAGTGACAGTTTTATCTATTAGTATACATTAATTTTTTCCTATATCCACTTTATCATTTCGCAACTCACAACCTTTTTCTTATCACAAACCTACTAGCCCTTATATGACAAATTAACTAGACTGTGTTAAAAAAATTTTTTTCAAACTAAAAACAGAACTACCATGTGATTGATCGAGCAATCCCACTACTGGGTATTATCCAAAGGAAAGGAAATCAGTATATCAAAGGGATACGTGTACCTCCATGTTCATTGCTGCACTATTCACAATAGCCAAGATATGGAATCAACCTAAGTGTCCATCAGTGGATGAATGAATAAAGAAAATGTGGTATATACACACAATGGAATACTATTCAGCCATAAAAAGAATAAAATCCTGCCATTTGCACAATATGGATGGAACTGGAGGCCATAATGTTCAGTGAAATAATTCAGGCACAGAAAAACAAATATCACATATTCTCACTAATACGTGGAAGCTAAAAAAGCTGATGTGGAGGTAAGGAGAATCGTGGTTATCAGAGGCTGGGTAGGGTGAGGGAATGGGGAGAAACAGACGTTGGTTATGGATACAAATATACAGTTAGAAGGAATAAGTTCTAGAGTTTGATAGTGTAGTAGTATCAAAATAGCTCGAAGAGTTGAAATGTTCCCAACACAAAGAAAATATGTGAGGTGATGGATATCCTAAATACCTTTTGATCATTCATTGCACATGGCATGCATGTATCAAAATATCACATATACCCTATAAATATGTACAATTATTATGCACCAATTTTTTAAAAAAGGAAAGCAAAGTGCCTGTAGTCCCAGCTACTCGGGAGGCTGAGGCTAGAGGATTGCTTGAGCCCAAAAGTTCAAGGCTGTAGTGTACTGTGATTGCAGTGTAGGCAATGTAGTGAGACCTTGTCTCTTAAAAAAGATAAATAAATAAGAGGGAAAAATATTTTCATTCCAAGGAAATCATGAAAAATTACTGGAAAAGAAGAAATGTTAAGAGATTTAGACCTTAACTTTTCCACTGCTTGTTCTATCAATCTAAGTTAAGTTTTCTTTAACAGAAGGAGGTGGAAATCTTAGTCCCACCATTCATCATCATCTATTCCTGACAAGAAGAGTCCCAGAAGAAAATGTATCTAAAATAACATTCATATAGATAACCGAAAATACTATGAATAGGTACTTAAGATCCCCAGGTTATACATCTTTATTACTGCTGAGTAGTATTCTATGGTAAGGATATACTGCAATTTTGTTTATTTATTTACATGTTGATTGATATCAGTTAAGATTATCAACTTTCATTTTGGCAGCTATAAAATTCAGATTAAAAAGAATTCTTTCCTAAATATATATTTAAGCATCTCTGTTATACCTGAAGAAGGGAAGAAGTACTACATTTAGCAATTAACAGCTCAGTTTCATTTGATTCTAACCACTTTGGGTGGGTGGTAAAGAATGTACTATTTACACTTTACACATAAAGAAACAGGCCCAGAGTGTTAAATTACCTTCTCCAAGGTGTTTCATTCAGCAGGAGGCAGATCAAGGTCTTTTAACTCTAGTCTAGCGCTTTTTTCCTATATTACACCAAGAAATTATCTATTTTTGAAATTTTAAAGTTTAACCCTTTATTGGGCAACAGTATCTATACCTCATTTCTTAACCAGCACTCACGAGCAAATGCAAGGGATAGGGGTGGGTACGTGAAGGAGACTAAGGAGACAGGGTGAGTATGAGACAAGTGCAAAGTAGTTCTTCCAATAAACTTATCTTGAGCAGCAGAACTGCAATCATCACTGATGGTAGAGGAATAAAGACTGAGTAGAGTAGTCAAGACCAGTACTAGAAGGCCGGGCGCGGTGGCTCACGCCTGTAATCCTAGCACTCTGGGAGGCCGAGGCGGGCGGATTGTTTGAGCTCAGGAGTTCAAGGCCAGCCTGAGCAAGAGCAAGACCCCGTCTCTACCAAAAATAGAAAGAAATTAATTGGACAGCTAAAAATATATAGGAAAAATTAGCCAGGCATGGTGGCGCATGCCTGTAGTCCCAGCTACTCGGGAAGCTGAAGCAGGAGGATCGCTTGAGCCCAGGCATCTGAGGTTGCTGTGAGCTATGCTGACGCCACGGCACTCACTCTAGCCAGGGCAACAAAGTGAGACTCTGTCTCAAAAAAAAATAAAGACCAATACTAGAGAAAGAAGTCAACTAATTTTTGGTGCAACAATTTTGGTGGGAACAGAGTGAATCACAGAAATGGTCTGATTATCTTTTAAAACTACTTATCAGGCTGAACCATCAAACTGCCAATATTTTACTATTTTTGACCTAAAAAGGGTGATTTCTTATGGTTCAACCTAATAATTTCAAAGAGGCTAATAGCAAAATAAATAGTCAAATAAATGTAGATAAATCAGTAAACTCTGGCATTTATACATGTTGGAAAATAGTTACCCTTACTCTTGAAGTGATACTGAATTTTAACAGACAATAGTTACCCATTTTGAATTAAATATCATATAAAACACCAATTAATATTAATAAAAGAACACCAATTACTATTTGAGTCCAATCGGCTAGCTCAGTTCTAAGGGGTTTTCTCAGAGTTTCAGCACATATCTGGTCTAACAGGCTTAAAAGAAGAAAAAGTTTAGCATTGTTAAAAAAGAAGTTCTAACTCTTAAAAGGTTTTTAATCCTTGCCTCAGAAAGAGCACAGATAGCAATATAAGAGGGTCACAATCTTTTCCTACTTTTCAAACATAAATCTTTACTTTTAAAGGTGGTAAAAGCATAAAAGCAATTTGGAGGAAAAAAAATCTGTACCAATTCTCTTGAACTTTACAAATAAACTTCACTGTGTGGCTGTCCTTTCGAACTTCTTCAATACGGTTTTTTATAATTAAACCATTTTTAGAACCCCTACTGTAAAATGGCTACAGCTTGGCATGAAAGAGAAAAGTAAAGGAATGTATAGTTAATTTCTCAGGAAATGTGATATTCATAGATAACTTTAATAGGTCATTTTTAGTACTCAACTTCTTTATAACAAATTTTATGTTCAGGAAGGAAGTAATGAATATAAAAGATCAACAGGTTGTGATGGCATCATTAGATTCAGTTCTTTAAGGAACTAGAGAGTCTAAAAAGGGTGGAGGGTGGAGGTGGAAGGAGCGTACAATCATCTACCTACTGATAGCCACCAGATATGGATGACCTTAAGTCACTTTACAAAATATAATTCGAGTTAGAGAACTACCTTCATTAACCACTGGAGTTGTAAAAGAGGAATATTTTTATTAAGTCTTAATCCAGATTTCTCAAGATTCTCAGTCATGTAATCTTAAAATTGGAAGGAACTATTGTATTATTACTCAAATAAACTTCATAAGCCCTTCTATGCAGGTATCACTCACATAGACAGTGTTCTATGAACTACAAATTTTCTGAAGTCTCAGGACTGGTTAAAAAACAGGATAAGACCTATGTAACAAGCTAAGGGATATAAAGGTAGCAGGCATTTTGTCTTAAATGGCACTAGTGCTAACTATCATACTTAGAATTATGCTTCAAAGAATATAGCATGTACTTACCTGCTTAAATAGCAATATAATTTTCAATTTAGCAGATGAGCTTTTATATAGCTTATACCATAACCAACAAAATATGTTTGAATCTGCAGCTTCAAAAATAATATTTCCGGTGTTAACTGAAATCTTTCAAAACAAAGGACACAAATATAAAGGATGTTCATCCAGAGTTGATCCCCTAACTCACAATACTCCATTACACAGCTCCTAATCTTCTCAGATTTCCTGGATATGCTGATATAATCTGCCTTCCTGGGAAAAATAAAATAAAATTACTGCTACTCCTCAGATTTATACTTTCTAATTAATTATAGTGGGCTGGAAGAATTTGAAATTAGAAGAACTTCCCCACACCCCTTTTCTTCTTACAGGTCCTAATCTCAAAGCAGATAAGGATATATAAGGGTTTTCTCAGTTTAAGGTCCCCCAAACAGAATAGATAGCTCCTAGAATGGTTTCAGTTTTCAACATTAACTAGGAATTAAGGGACATACAACGGGATAAAAATATGGAATAATACTACCGATTACCTTGTTCTGTTCTAATATATACAATCAAAAACATCACATTGTGGATATTTCATATAGTATCTCTTTTATTTCATATTTTATGCTTAAGAATGGAACTTAATTGTTAATCTTTTACTTTAATCATCTGTTCCGAGGGTCTTATTTTTGCCATTTAGAAGTTTACTTTTTCTAATATTTTACTTTTGTTAGATTATACTGCAGAGAGAAAAGAAACACATTTCACTCCTGTGGTTTTTCTCTTCAAAAGCATTTTTAAAAAATGCCTTTTCCAGGACATTTTAAAGCAGGACATGACAAAGTATGTTTACCATTGATAGCAGAAATAAACTTAGATACTCTCAATGTTTACTTCACCCATGTTAAGAATGTATGTCCACTGGAGTCTAAAACTGGAGTTTATATCTTAAAAGACTTCTAATGCAAGTATTTATATAATAATATGAGGTAAGTGAAAGCACATGCCAACTATGTTTTCAAAGGCTATTCCCACAGTTATTATGGAAGCTTTTAGTACTGGCTCCCTTTAAGGCAAAGAAAGCAAAATAGCAAGAGGAACCAGGATTCGACTTCCCTGGTTTTTCTGGTTTCAAAGACTGCGCTCTTAAACATGACTCACTGATCTGCTCTGGCTCCAGTATTAGTAGGACTGATTAAAAGGAAATGTTAGGTAATGTAGGAATTTAAAAGAACAAATGAGTAACTTTAATGACAAATAATGGATGGTGTAAGCTGGCCCACCCTCTTAGACCCATCTATCTACCGGGAATCCTTCACTGACTAACACTGCCTCTCCCACATCACACCGTGTGTCTCCTTGATTCTGTGGCTCTACTCTGTCTGCACAGGGTCCCAAGGAAAGAGGTAGACCCAGAGACTTCTTTTCATTCTACATTCTCCTTCCCAAGTTCCATCTAGGATTTCTGCCCTATCTTTCAAAGGGGGCAGCTTCCAAATTTGTCAGTCAATCATTTCCAGTGTTTCTCAGTAAGACTGCTGTTGGCATTTTGGGCAGAACAATTCCTGGTTGTTAAGGATGTCTAGTGCCCTGCAGAACATTTAGAACCCTTGGCTTTTAGGCAATAAATGCCCATAGCACCTCCCCCCAAGCCCAGTCTGTGACCAAAAAAACTCAAACCCCTAGACTTTTCCATATGCTTCTCAGGAAGGTGGTACTGCCCTCGGCTGGTTGAGAACTACTTTTGGCCTTAAAGGTTATTTCCTCATAGAGACCATGGATTTCTTTTCTCTTGTAATCTTAAACCTGAGTTGGAGACTAACTGCCACTTATTAGCTATATGATCTTTGGGATGTTTTTACTTCCCTTAGATTCAGTTTCCATATGTATACTAGAAGAAGATATAAATGTGGGACAATCTGATATATTTAGAGTACAAAGCCACATGTGGGAAAACTCAATAAAAATATGAACAGTATTAAAAAGGCAATACCTTATGATTAAGTAGGGCTTCTCTTCAGCAGGCCCTTTCCTTACATATTTTTACATTCCTTTCTGGAATTTTATTTCTGTTCCATTAATTTGACTGTGACTCTACTCTTTTGAGTTTTCCTCCTCATTCTTTTATTACTGTTGTTCTCGTTATTACTGAGATATAATCTACATCCCATAAAATTCACCCATTTAAAGTGTACAATTTAGTCATTTTTAGTATATTCACAAAGTTATGCAACTATCACCACTACCTAATTCATCACCACTAAAAGAAACTCTGCACCCATTAGCAGTCACTCCCATTCCTTCTGCCCCTCTTTCCCGGGAAGTCCCTAATCTTTCTGTATCTATGAATTTGTCTATTCTGGACATATGATTCCATACAAATGGAATCATATAATATTGTGATCTTTTGTGTCTAGCTTCTTTCACTTGGCATGTTTTCAAGGTTCATCCAGGTAGCATGCATTAGTACTTGATTCTGTTTTATGGCTGAATAGCATTACTTATATAGATACACCACATTTTATTTATCCACTTATTAGCTGATGAACATTTAGGTTGTTTGCACTTTTTGGCTATCATGGATAATGCTGCTGTGAACATTCATATACAAGTTGTTGTAAGGACATATATTTTCAATTCTGTTGGGAATACACTTAGGTATGGAATTGCGGGATCATATGGTAAGTCTATGTTTCACTTTTTGAAGACCTGAAAACTGTTTTCCAAATGGCTGGACCATTTTATATTCCCACTAGCAAGATGGGAAGGTTCCAATTTCTTGCATCCTCGCCAACCTTTTTATTGTCTTTTTTATTTTAGCCATATTAGTAAGTATAAAATATTTTGTGGTTTTGATTTGCATTTCCCTAATGACTAATAAGTTGGACTCTTCTGTGCTTACTGGCCATTTGTATACCTTCTTCAGAGAAATGTCTACTTATATCCTTTGCCCATTTTTAAATTGGATCACTTGTTTTTTAATGGTTGAATTATAATAAATTATTTGTATATTCTGGATAGTAGACCCTTATCACATACATGATTTGCAAAATTTCCTCCCATGCTGAGGGCTTCTTTTCATTTTCTTGAGGTGAGTGTCCTTTGAAGCACAAAAACTTTTAATTTTGATGAAGTCTAATTTATCTATTTTTTTTTGGTTGGTTCTTTTTGGTGTCATAACTAAAAAATCACTGCTTAAACCACAATCATACAGACTTACACTATGTTTTCTTCTAAGAGCTTTATAATTTTAGTTCTTATGTTTAGGTCTTTGATTCATTTTGAATTAATTTTTATATATGGTGTGAGGTAGGGGGATCCAACTTCATACTTTTGCATGTGGCTATCCAGTTGTCCCAGCACCATTTGTTAAAAGACTAGTCTTTTTCCATTGAAATGTCTTGTCGAACATCAGGTTCTCATTTCTATTCCATGGTCTGTATGTCTATACTTATGCTGTACTATATTCTCTTGATACTATAGCTCTAGAACACGTGAGTCCTCCAACTTTGTTCTTTTTAAAGACTGTTTGGTTATTTTGGGTCTCTTGCATTTCTATATGAATTTTAGGGTTAGCTTGCCAATTTCTATAAAAAAGGCAGTTAAAATTTTAATCAGGATATTGTTGCCATCTTGTAAGACCTCCAAACCATGAACACAGATATCTTTTAATTTATTTAAGTTTTCTTCCGATTTTTTTTGTACATTTTTTTCTCTTGGTTGGAATTTAGTAAATATTCTCAAAATTTTGAGTTGGGTTGGAAAAGTAAGGCAAAAGTAAGAAATTAATAAACACTAAATATCAAATGATATGGTTCATAATTTGGAATAAGAATAAATAACATCTTTTTCTTCTTTCCTCTATTTCTAATTTCCCCTAATAGGAAATTTGTTTTAAAAGAAGTTGGAAGGGCTATGCCAAGTGTTGGCAAGAATATGGAACAAATGGAACTCTCGTAATTGCTAGTGGGATTGTACATTGGTACTTTGTAAAAATGGCGATATATGTTGAGCTTAAACATATGTCTATTCTGACCCAGCAATTCCATTCCTAGGTATATATACTCAACAGAATTGTGTGCTAAAAGACATGTGTAAGAATGTCACACAGCACTCTTAATAACTACCAAAAGCAGGAAACAACCCAAACGTTCATCAGTAGAATGGATAAACTGTAACATATTCAAGCAACAAGATACATGACAGCAATGAAGATGAGCTATTATTTCACCCAAAAACATGGATAAATCTCAAAGATGAAATGATGAATAAAGTAAGGCAGACAAAAAAAAGTGATTGCATGTAATATATGATTCCATTTATATGAGATCAAGAATAGGCAAAATATATAATGATATAATAGAAGTTAAAATAGTGGTTATCTCTGGCAAGGAGGAACGGACTGAAAGGAGGCTCAAGGAAGCCTTCTGGGGTACTGGAAATGTTCTATATGTGATCTGGGTGGTGGTTAGATGAGTGTATATTTATTCATGGAACTGTATGCCTAAGATCTGTGCATTTATTGCATGAATGTCAATACTTCGATGAATATAAAAAATGAAATTTAAAATACTTGGAAAATCACATAAAGTTTTAAAAAACTGGAATCAAGGTTAAATTTCTGATCTCTCTATTCATAATATTAAATATAGCTAACTACTATTTAATAATCCCTCCTTTACTTAAAACAACAAAATATTACAGTGGTGGGCTCAGGTACTCTCCTTTTAGCCTTTGTTCTTAAGACAAATCTAGAAAAATACTGAAAGTTTTGGTGCTGGGTGTTCCAGGAATTTGTAAGATAGGGGAAGTGGTACCAAAACAGCACTTTAGACGTAAACCCCTTGTCCTGAGGCAAGAAGTGAAAGCATAAAGGGAATAATCCTTCCCTTCTTTCCCCTTTTCTCTTTTTAAATAATCATATAACAGACAATACTGGCTTTAAAAATATTTATTTTCCATCTCTGCATCTACTTTCATTCCCATAAAGACATTTTCCCTAGATATTTTAGTATTAGGTTTTTCTTCTGCACACTCTGCCAGGAGGGAGAGGCTGATGGAAGGCTGGCACAAAGAATTAGTAACTTAGTACAAACCTGACTCAGCCTGCCTTTTTAGGGGCAACATAACTGAAATTATTGAGGGTGCAATGGAGTACAAAACTATTCAGCAAAGGAAAGGTTAAGATGATGCCACAATAGCACTAAAGCATGAACAAATGCTTCATGTTAACTGAAAAGGTCAATTTGAGATTAAGAAAGCTTAAACATCTCTGAGTGAGCATAACATCAATATAAAACAAAAGTCCTCCTAAAACAGTTTTTGTAGGAAAAATATGCTCTTTAGGATGACTAGAATCTAAAATTCTAAATATCAAATATGGGAATATCAGCAAAGTAATAATTTCTTAGGACCTAATACCTTTACCAAATTAGAGTGTTTAACTTCCATTTTAAAAGGGGGGAAGCTAGGCAGGAGGTGTACATCCAGGGAGATAGTTTCAGGAAGGCTAGACTTGTACCGGGGCTTATGATGTTCCTGAACTAAATAAACCTTAGGTAAACAGAACATTCTTTACATGTGCAAGCATATCCTTTAACAGAATTGCTGGGATTCCTGACTCCATTTATTCAGGAAATCAGATTTCCAAAATAACTTTTACTTCTTCCAAGAAAGGAGAAGCAGGCTGGGCAAGTGAACATTTAGATTTGATACCAGAAGTAACAAAAATATTCTAAGTCTCTGGGGTTTTCTGGTATCCAGAGGAAACCAATTGAATTTTGAATTCCCATTGTAACTGCTACCTCTTTCTTTTAAAATAAATATGCACTCTATAAAGTCTAAACAGAACATGTAAATTTGTTCCACTTCATATTATTTACTGTATATAATGAAATGTTTCATGAAATTTAATATTATCAATTAAAGAAAAAGTTCTCATTTTTGAGAAGACAATAAATTTATGTTGATAAATTCACCAAATAAGAATTAAAAGAAAACTGTGCACGTACAGTGGTTATGAATATGCTTCAAGATTTCTTAGCAAAACTTAAAAACAAACACTAAAGAAGTCAACTTTGGGGGCTACTAACATTTTTGAAGCCTCAGGGAAGTCTAATTTTAAGATATAAAACTATTTTTTAAAGACAGAAATCTAGTACATAAAATTAAATAAAAATTTCATTTATTTTAGTATATACATGCTAGATATAGAGGAGATACAAAAATAGTATCATAGTCATTGCACCAAAGGCAAAACCTCCCAGAAAGACCACACAGAAAGGGGAGAATACATCATGTGCCAGGTAAGCAGATGTCTTTAAACAAATATATCTTGAGTACTATGTGCCAGACACTGCTCTAGGCCCTGGATATATTATAGTTAATGAAACAGACAAAATCTCCTGTCTGTAAGGAGCTTACATTCCAGTGTGGGAGATGGACAAAAAAAAACAAGATAAATATCTCACTAAAGTGGTGTTTCAGAAAAGATGTGATTCAGCCAAGTGCTATTTCCATAAAGTGCCAAGGCCCCAAAGCAAAAAGTACACTTGGCATTTCCAAGAAGTGTGTAAGCCTAAGTGAGGGAAGAGTGGGGCAGAGGAGGTCAACAAAGGGCCAGATCACAAGGGCCTCCCAAGTCTTCAATGACTTTAAGGGACATGAGAACCCCTTGGTAGAGTTCTTAAACAGAAGATGGATATGATCTCATATCAGGATCACATGAGTGCCATATTTAGAGTAGACTCAAAGACAGAAGCAACAGACTATGGGAGAGAAGATGGTGGCTTGGACTGGGGTGATAGCAAGTGATGGAAACTAGACCGAGGATTTTGAAAGCAGACGAAGTGTTGCAAAGCACACAGAGGTACTAAATATTGTACCTGGCTAATTTTTAAAATTTTTGTAGAGAAGAGGTCTTACTATGTTGCCCAGGCTGGTCTCAAGCTCCTGGCCTCAAGTGATCCTCCTGCCTTGGCCTCCCAAAGTGTTGGTATTACAGGCATGAGTCACTGCACTCTGGCCTTAATCCTAATTTTCAGCATTGCCTTATTAATATTATCTTAATTCTTCCAAATCATTTTTGTTTGAATGATCCTTCTACTATTATGACTGGCTATTAAAACCAAGAGAGAAGTCCAACTCAAGTAAATAACAATGGGGATACAGAGAAGTAGACAGGTTGAAAGATATTAAGGAGGCATAATCCACAGGCACTGGTGATGAAATATAGGGAATAAAGAAATGGAGAGGCCAGATGCAGTGGCTTACTCCTGTAATTCTAGCACTTTGGGAGGCTGAGGCAGGAGGATCATTTGAGCTTAGGAGTTCAAGACTAGCCTGGGCAATAGAGAAACCCCATCTCTATAAAAAAATTAAAAAATTAGCTGACTGTAGTGGTGTACCCCTGTAGTCTTAGCTACTTGGGAGGCTGAGGCAGGAGGATCACTTGAGCCCAGGAGTTCGAGGCTTCAGTGAACTATGGTGACACCATTGCACTCTAGCCTGGGCAACAGAGCGAGACCCTGTTGCAAAAACAACAACAAAAACCGCAAAAAACCAAACCCAAAGGAACCAAAGAGCACTGTGAAAGATGGACAGAAAAAAAAAAAATTAAATTATGGAAAGATTCCCTATGGCACATTTTAAGGCATGTCTCTACTTTGCACTTCATTAATTTGTTCGTTTATAAGTTTCTGTTACTGTTCTTACACTGCTCACATGTGGTCTTGTTTTGCCAAAACAAACTCCAAACTCTAAGGGTAAATACTGTTATTTTTTTCCTAGTACGTCCCCTCAGAACACTCAGCAGATATTTAAGCTGAAATATTCTGAGATATGGAAACCCTTCTATGTATTCAAACTAATTTAAATCACAAAGCAGAATTACCTATATTCAATTACAGTAAGGTAAACAATAATCTAATATACATTAGTAAATATCTACTACATAAAAAACATTCTGGAACTGGATACAGGGGTTCAGATCCTGGTTCCACTCCTCAGTAACTTTGTGACCTTGGATAAGCAACTTAATCTGCCTTTTTTTTTTTTTTTTTTTTTTGAGACAGAGTCTCACTTTATTGCCCTGGCTAGAATGAGAGCCGTGGCATCAGCCTAGCTCACAGCAACCTCAGACTTCTGGGCTCAAGCAATCCTACTGTCTCAGCCTCCCGAGTAGCTGGGACTACAGGCATGTGCCACCATGCCTGGCTAATTTTTTCTATATATTTTTAGCTGTCCAATTAATTTCTTTCTATTTTTGGTAGAGATGAGGTCTTGCTCTTGCTCAGGCTGGTCTCGAACTCCTGAGCTCAAACAATCTGCCCGCCTCAGCCTCCCAGAGTGCTAGGATTACAGGCGTGAGCCACCGCGCCCGGCCT
>CAUYSK010108687.1:0-16112 GCA_963575035.1 Avahi laniger
TGTTTTGGAACTTTTCCTAAAGCCACTTTTCCCAGATGAATCTGGGAAAATAGTAACAACAGTGAGCAATCTAAGAATTATAGTTCTACTATCACCAATTTTCTTCTATTTTTGTTAAATTTCTGGTTGTCAATCACCCAATTTCCTTTAGGGATAGCATTTTATTTTTTTTAAGAGACAAGGTCTTGCTTTGTGGCCCAGGCTAGAGTGCAATGGTGTGATCATACATAGCTCACTGCAACCTCGAACTCCTGGGCTCAAGTGATCCTCCTGCCTCAGCCCCCTGTGTAGCTAGGACTACAGGCATGTGCCACCACAATCGGCTAATTTTTACATTTTTCCTATGTAGATACAAGGTGTCACTATGTTGCCCAGGCCGGTCTTGAACTTCTGGCCTCAAGCTATCCATCTGCCTTGGCCTCTCAAAGCACTGGGATTACTGGAGTGAGCTACTGTACCTGGCATGAGGCAGTATGATTTCTAATGGCTTCTGGGTTCATGCTTATACCTTCACATATTTGCTATATTTATTATAGATTATTTAGCATTAAAGTAATTAAATTAACACCACTTGATAATATCCAAAAGATTAATAAAACTGATTAAAAAATAAACTTATAAACAAAGAGTTAAAAAGAGTAAGTATTTTGCCACTTTATTCCAATTATGATACTTATTGTTATAAAATATAAATGTGAGGGATGGTTGCTTACATTACAGGAAAGGATTACTATTGGACCCTTTAAAGCAGTGGTTAAACTGTTTCTTAGAACTCTTTCCAAAGTCACTTTTAACATGGTGAACTTATTTTAAATTTAAATATAAAATATATTTTAAAAACGTATTTGCAGTCATTTAAAAATCTAATATGTCTCACACTGTATAACAATTAGGAAAAAACCTGTCATGAACATATACACATGTATCATGTTTTCTTATAGTGTCACGGTATCTGTCAACATTAGGCAAAACTGGAAAAAATATACCTTGTTTACATTACAAATTCTAGTAAAGAGGTTTTAACACTGCAGCTCTGCATTGGTCTTTGTAAAATTTAGATTTTTTTTTATGTCTACTCACATAGAATCACACAAAAAAGAACACTGTTACATTACATTTGTAGAACATTAAATTGACATTAAATTAAATACTAGCTTAGACTCAGCTTGGTATATACTATTCTCAAAACTAATGGTAATGTAAATAATAACAACTTATAGTTTTAGTGCTTATTTTAAATGCAGGGTACTTTTTGTCTGACATGTTTATCAGAAATAGAAGTTGTTAGATCAGTTGTCAGATCATTTGTCTCAACTTTGAAATAATACTTTATTTCCAACCACTTTTCAAGAGCCAGCCTAATGGAAGTGTATGCTGAGACTACAAGATGTACTTGAAACAAACAAAATGCTAGTATCATTTACAATAATTTGTCAATCAAGATTTTCTCAAAACTATGCAACAGAAGTAAAATGAATTTGGAGGATGACAAGAAACTGCAAATATCATCCATAATCCCTAATTTTAAGTTTTAGTATTAATCAAAACAGCCTCACTGATTTTAATAAAAAATAATATAAATGTGATAAATGATGTAAATTGAACCTTATCACTTTACACTTATAAAACATCATTTACTGGTTTTATATATTGGAAGTCGGGATAAGATTTCATTCGAAAAGAGGTTTCCATTGCTAACAATCTCTGGAAATCCCTACTTGAAGCTACAAATTCCCCAAATGAAATTTAAATGACTTAGCATATCAATTTCGCTTTAGCTATAGATTTCCTTTCTTACAATATGGTGCAATGCAAGATGCTGGTATTTTAATTTCATTAAGACTAGATTATCTAAACATTCAAATTTAAGAAATTTTGCAATACTGAAATGAGTTATGTTTCCTTCCTGCAAATTTGATACTGGTGAAAGTATGTTAAAAAGTTGCTTTGAAAGTAAATATGAAGGTTCCAATAATCTCTAATTCTTCCTGGGCTGATACTTCCCTTCTTGCCTTCTATTGCCAAGCAAAGGAAGAATACTGAAGACAATGAAGCTCTGCTTGCTTGCTTCCAGTTCCAATAATTTTGAGCCTAGTGACTCCTCTATGTTGCAGAACAGGGTCTCTAAAGAACATGCCAAGAAATGTGAACATACTCAAACTACAAAATAGCAGTGTTTGTACTAATGACATACCCTAGACATCATTTGCTCAACTTTCTCCTAAATATAACTTAATTGAAAAATATATAAATAAAATGAGGAAAGATGAATCCATGATAAATTCACCTGAAAGTGAATTTTTCAAGAAAAATACCAGGTTAGTATTCTAAATAGGTCTGTACAATGATAATCTGGCTATGAACTAAAAATTGTTTTTACATTTTTAAAGGGTGTAAAAGAAGAAAACAAAGAATATGGAACGGAGACTGACCACATGTGGCCTGCAAAGCCTAAAATATTTATTATCTAATCCTTTATTAAAAAAAAGCTTGCCAGCTACTGATAGAGACCTATATATATATATGTATTCATAACTTAAAAATTATATATTTTAACAAAAATTATTTATTACCTGTTCATAATTTAAACGTTGAATTTCTGAAATTTCTTTTGGCTTTGCATCAAGCATGTAATCTCCTGTAAAAAGAAATTGTGAAACTGTCTTTTAAAAACATTACTTTTTTTCTGATTACAAACTAATAGATTTTAATTATACATTTTAAACATTGTAGCAGTAGATAACATATTGACTCCCCCAATTCTACCCAGAGAAAATCAGCATTAACTGTTTGCTATCACCTCACATATTTTTTCAATGTATATACTATAATGCTTTTTGAACTTTCTTTTTTCAACTATTTGAGCATTTTTTTTTTTTTGAGACAAAGTCTCTGTCACCATAGGTAGAGTGCAATGGTGTCATCGTAGCTGACTGCAACCTCAAATTCCTGGGCTCAAGTGATCCTCCTGCCTCAGCCTCCTGAGTAGCTGGGACTATAGGCACATGCCACCACACCCAGCTAATTTTTAAACTTTTTCTTATAGAGACAGTGTCACTATGTTGCCCAGGCTGGTCTCAAACTCCAGGCCTCAACTTATCTTCCCACCTTAGTTTCCCAACGCACTGGGATTACAGGCGTGAGTCACACAGCACCCAACCTGGTATCACCTTTTTAATATACATAAAACCTTTTGGTGTATGTGTAACTTTTAAATATATATGGCACCTTTTAAAAATATGGAGTACTATTTTAATATATGGAATACCTTTTTATCTATGTACTGACTTTTAAATTATATATTAACAGTATATACTTTTATCTTTTTATTACCTGCCGATATATTTATGATCTTTTCTTATTGAACTATAAAAGTCATTTTTCAATGAGGAGAATTAGCACATTTCCTGTTATATATGTGCTAAATATTTTTTTCCCATATTGGCTTCTGACTTTACGGTGGGGGGGATTGTCTATTTTTTGCTGTACAGAAATATTTAATTTTAACGTACAGCTTCTGGATTAGATGTTATATTTAGAAGGATCTTTACCACTTAAGAGTATACAAATATTCACATATGCTTTCTTCATGTAATTTCATGTTTGTCTTTTTTAATGTTTAAATCTCTCATTTATCTGGAATTTATCTTGATATAAACAGTGAGATATGGAACCAGCTTCTCACCTAACTTCTCAAATTGCTAACATGTTAATGAAATTGCTTTACTATAACCTTTATTTTCAATTCAAAACAAATTCTAAAGACTCTATCAAGCATTCTCTTAAGCTTTCTAACCCTGGTAACAAAAGAATTCCTATGAACAGGAATATATTATTAGCGGTTTTTTTTTCTTTTGGAGACACCCTGGCTATGGTACAGTAGCATCATCATAGCTCACTGCAACCTCAAACTCCTGGGCTCAAGAGATCCTCCTGCCTCAACCTCTCAAATAGCTGGGACTACAGGTGTGAGCCACCATACCTGGCTAATTTTTTTTGTTTTTAGTAGAGACAGGGTCTCCCTTTTGCTCGGGCTGGTCTGAAACTCCTGGTCTCAAGCAATCTTCCCACCTTGGCCTCCCAAAGTGTTGGGATTACAGGCATAAGCCACCACACCTGGCCTATATGTTAAGGTTTGATACAACATTTAACTGAAAACTATGATTTATTTTGAGTAAACGTTATATTTTGTTTAGTCAAATAATTGTGAATGTAAGTGTTATACTTGAATCCTGTATTTCATTTAAGTTTCATATTTATTCTGATAAAAGACTTATATGCTTTTCTGACTACCACTTTAGTTGGATCAGGATGCAAAACATTATATAATAGCAAATGATTCTGGACATGTTACCATGACTACAGCTTAGATATTAAGAGTAGAATGATTATTGGGAAAGACTCGGATAAGCAACCCCTCTTTTCCTGAGGCTAGAAATGTCTCTGGGTAAGAGAAGATAGTCTGGCTAAGGTAAGCAGCCTTTAAGATGGACCTCAGCAGTCTTTACCCTCCTGATATTCTCATACCTTTGTATAATCCCCTTTCCTTGAGTGTAGATTGGATTTATTGACTCACATTTAATGAATAAAATATGACAGAACGAGATGTCAATTCCCAAATTAGAATACAAAACTGTGGCTTTTGCCATGGTCTTCTCTAAGCTGCTCACTCTCAGCTAGCTACCACGTTCTGAGCTGTCTTATGGAGAGGCCCACGTGGCAAGGAACTGAAAGAATCTTCCAGCTATCAGCCATTGCAAGGAACTGGGGACTTCAAGTCCAACAACCCATAAGGAACTGAATTCTGACAACAACCATGTGAGTGAACTTGGAAGTAGATCTGCCCAAGTTGAGCCTTCAGATGAGACTGTAGACTCAGTTGACACCCTGACTGCAACCTCATGAGAAAGTTTGAGCCAGGGCCACCCAGCTAAGCCACACCCAGATTCCTGATCTACATATACTGTAAGATAATAAATGTTTATTGTTTTAAGCCGTGACATTTTGGGGTGATTTGTTCTATGCATTAGATAACTAACATATAAAGGTAGAACCAGATACATTTTTATGAGAGTTTGTAATAGAAGAATCGGATATTTTTAAGCGGCTGAGTTTGAGTTTCTGAGGAAGCATCTTTCAGTTATAGGCATAAAATATATCATCTCCTAAAAGTGCTATTTTGTCTAGCTATTCTAATCTTCATATCTGTAATTGGTCAATAACACTATTTTAATCAAAAAGTACTTATTGGCCAAGCGTGGTGGCTCACGCCTGTAATCCTAGCACTCTGGAAGGCCAAGGAGGGCGGATCGTTTGAGCTCAGGAGTTCGAGACCACCCTGAGCAAGAGTGAGACCCCGTCTCTACTAAAAAATAGAAAGAAATTAGCCAGACAACTAAAAATATATAGAAAAAATTAGCTGGGCATGGTGGCGCATGCCTGTAGTACCACCTACGTGGGAGGCTGAGGCAGGAGGATTGCTTGAGCCCAGGAGTTTGAGGTTGCTGTGAGCTAGGTTGACACCACGGCACTCTAGCCCAGGCAATGGAGTGAGACTCTGTTTCAAAAACAAAAAAAGAAAGCACTTATTGAGAATCTACTATGTGCTTATCAATGGTTTAAAATATTAGAGCCAGGAGCAGTGGCACACGCCAGTAGTCCCAGCTATTGGGGAGGCTGAGGCAGGAGGATTGCTTGAGCCTGGGAGTTTGAGTCCAGCCTGGGCAACATAGCAAGACCCCATCTCAAAAAAAAAAAAGTATTAGGACATGAATATTGTTCTTAAAAAACCAATAATTGGGCTGGGCAAAGAACATATGGGAAACAGAGAATATGATTAATGATAAAGTATAATATATAACAGTATAAATGTACTAAGTGTCTTATGTAACAAATGATTTTGAAAAGAGATATTGATAAAGCCTATCGAACTTAGAAATATCCTTTGGAGCGGGTAGTATCTAAACTAGATTCAGAAAAATGAGAATTTGGAAAGGCAATAGGATAAAAAGCATTTTGAGGGGAAGAATGATAGAGAAAGCACATATGGATAGCCTCTAAAAAGATTTATATATAAAATTTACACTACAAAGTGGTAGGAAATATGGCTGAATGAGTAAACTTCATCAGATTAAAGAAAATCCCAAATAAATGCTGGTAAATTTGATAAGATCTTATTAAAGATCATAGAGATCTTCACTTTTTTGTTGTTTTTTTTATCTTAGAAACAGAATCTCGCTCTGTAACCTGGCCTAGAGTATAGTGGCACCATCATAGTTCACTGCCACCTCCAACTCCCAGGGCTTAAGCGATCCTCCAACCTCTAGAGTAGATGGGACTACAGGCATGTGCCACCATGCCCGGCTAATTTTTTCTCTGTCTCTATATATTTTTAGTTGTCCAGATCATTTCTTTCTATTTTTCAGTAGAGACGGGAGTCTCGCTCTTGCTCAGGCTGATCTCAAACTCCTGACCTTGAGCGATCCACCCGCCTCAGCCTCCCAGAGTGCTAGGATTACAGGCGTGAGCCACCGCACCTGGCCTGTCTTCCTCTTTTTATAAGGCCACCAATCCCATCATGAGGACCCCACCATCAAGAACTAATCTAAATCTAATTACCTCCCAGAGGCCCACCTCCAAACACCCTCACATTGGAGATTAGGGATTTGATATATGAATTTTGGTGGTGGGGAGCACAAACATTCAGCCTATGACATTCCATCCTGGCTCCCCCAAAATTCATGACCTCCTTGCACACAAAATGCATTCATTTCATTCCAAAAGCCCCAATAGTCTTAACTTATCCCAGTGTCAATTCTAAAGTCCAAAGTATCATCTAAATATCATATTATCAGATAGAGGTTAAAGGTACAATCCATTTTGTGGCAAAATTCCTCCCCAGTTGCAAGGCTGTAAAATCAGACAAGTTGTGAACTTCTCAAATACAATGGTGGAACAGGCATAGAATAGACATGGAAAGGAAAAGATTGGAGGAAAGGGGTAACAGGAGCTGCCAGGTGGGGCATCGGGTAACAAATAAATGAAATTCCTCGAGGTCAGGGGAGAAAGAAACAAAGCCCAGGAGAGCCCATGCCCACTCTAAAGTGTGTGTAAAGGCCGGGCAGGTGCGGTGGCTCATGCCTGTAACCCTAGCACTTTGGGAGGCCAAGGGAGGAGGATCGCTTGAGGCCCTGTCTCTGCAAAATAATTTAGCTTGGCATGGTGTCCGGAGCCTCTAGTCCCAGCTGTGCGGGAGGTTCGAGATTGCAGTGAGCTATTATCGTGCCACTGCACTGCACTGCACTCTAGCCTGGACGACAGAGTGAGACCCTGTCTTTTAAAAATAAATTAATTAAAGTGTGTGTAAGAGTTGGGGGGGGTGAGGGTGGAGACTGATGCAGCAGCTGCTCAGCTTCAATCATCTTGAGGGAAACTAAGTCCAGTGCAGCTAGATTGCTGAGATTTGCTCTTCTTTGTTTTGAGAGGCCAGAAACCTAAATTGTTATCCCAATCTTCAATTTTGGTCTCCAGTCTTCCAGTCTTTTTTTTTTTTTTTTTTTTTGAGACAGAGTCTTACTCCATTGCCCTGAGTAGAGTGCCATGGTGTTGGCCTAGCTCACTGCAACCTCACACTCCTGGGCTCAAGTGATCCTCCTGCCTCAGCCTCCCAAGTAGCTGGGACTACAGGCTCACACCACCACACCCGGCTAGTTTTTCTATTTTTAGTAGAGATGGAGTCTCACTCTTGCTCAGGCTAGTCTCAAATTCCTGAGCTCAAGCGATCTTCCCGCCTCGGGCTCCCAGAGTGCTAGGATTACAGCTGTGAGCCACGGCGCCCAGCCTGGTCTCCAACTTTAAAACGAAAAGATGAGGAAAAAAAAAAAAATCACAACAAACCTTGATGGCAACAGTATACATCCCTTCAGTCTACCAGCTTTCAGCTTCTGGGCTGATGCTGTCCAACAGAACTTTCTGTGATAATGAAAATATTGTATATTGTCTCTGTTCGACATGGTAGCCAGCTAATACATGACATGTGGCTCGTGTGACCGAGGAACTGAATTTTTAAAATTTAGTTTAATTTGAATAGCCTCATATCGAATAGCCAACCTAGTGGCTACCATGTTGGGCAATGTGAACAGAGTGAAGTTATTTATTGATTTCTAAAATTTAAAAACTGTTAGAAGGAAAAGAGGAGAAACATCAGAGTATACTCTTCACAAATGCTGCAGAACCTCTCTGTGCCTAGAGAACAACTCCATGTTCCCTGGTAACCATATTCGCCAACCCACCTTTCCTTTCTAGAAAAATTTTCTAACTCACCGCATGCTCTTCAGCTACCCAGACATATCTCCTTCTTCTGTAAGCCTGGCTCTTGCCCACCCCAGTGCTTTTGCTAAAGCCGTCCTCACTAATTTCACAAATACTTATTGAACACATATTCCAGGAATTGTGCTGGATACTAGGAATACATATTTCCTACTCTCTAATAGTCTAGTGAGGGACACACCAAGGGAACAACTAAACTACAGTATTTTAAGTGCCATCCTGAAGGAGACACAGGAAGGGCCTTCTCCCCAAGAAGCGAGGAGGAGTTTCTGAGTGAGTCCTGAGTGATCTGGAAGGGCCAGCCAGGAACCAAGGGTTGGAAAGACCATCAAGCAATACCAGGAACAGTGGCACAGACAGTAGAGACTTGTGGTGAGTTTAGACAACTGTAAAGGAGTCAGCATGGTTGTCACATGGGAGGTGAGGGGGCGTGGCTAAAGAATCAAGCAAGTTCCAGGTAGTAATAATAATAACAATAACTGAGTAATGATTCCCAGCCAAGCTCTGAGCACTTTATCTGTAGTAAATAAACTAATAGTTATTAATCTTTACCATTTTGAAGATGGGGACATTGAGACACAGGAGGTTTTAAAAAAGTATCCTACGCCAGGTGCGGTGGGGGGCACCTGTAGTTCCAGCTAGCGGGGCGGCAAAGCCGGGTGCGTGGATGGATCGCGTGAGGCCAGGACTTCCAGGCTGTAGTGCGCAATCATTGCGCCTGTCAATAGCCACTGCACCGCAGCCTGAGCAACGTGGCGAGACCCCGTACCTGAAACAAAACAAAGACAAAAATCTAGCCCTAATTACACAGCTGATAAGTAGCAAAACACATGTCCCTTCAGATCCCTGGCAACCTGGTTCCAGAGCTCACATGCTTAACAGTTCCACTCTATTGCTTGACTCTGGAGGCAAGCTAAGTATTTGAGACTTAATCCCGAAGATAATGGGCTACTAGTTTTATTAAGCTCGTTCCCACGGGTCAAGGGGACGAGCACAGGCATCACCTTGCGGGTGTTGGGAATGGCAGAACAGTGCTTGGTTCCCAAGTGTTGGACCCCGGCCTCCTGGCCGCTCAATGATCAAGAGGAGACCTGTTCACCTTTGCGGCCGGCCGACCTCGTGGCGCAACGGTAGCGCGTCTGACTCCAGATCAGAAGGTTGCGTGTTCAAATCACGTCGGGGTCACTTTTCTGCGAAGGCTTTTATTTAATTACCTTTATTTTCAACTGTGCTCCAGCCCCGGCGTTCAGGTCAGAGAAAAAGCCGTATTTCTTAGAAGCCGGAAGGGAAGGTCTTCTGGCCCTAAATCCCGAGGTCAGCCCGTCCGAGGATCCCAACACTCTCCCGAGGGTTTTTGCTGTGGATCCGGGTACAGTAATTCTGGGCGGATAGCCGGGCTCCTTGAGACAGGCGCAGCTCGGGGCCGCTCAGCCCAGAGGGAGGAGGGTCGGGTAATCGCGCAGGCAAGGAGGTCTCTTTGTCTTCAGCTTCGTGGTGCTGGGCAGGTTCCTACCTAATGCTCTCCCTTCGCGACAGAAGCCGTCCCTACAGCAAGGAGTAAGAGTTCAGGCCCCAGAGAAGAAAACGTGAGACGCTTTTCCGCAGACGAGGTGGCCGAGTGGTTAAGGCGATGGACTGCTAATCCATTGTGCTCTGCACGCGTGGGTTCGAATCCCATCCTCGTCGGCTTGTGGTTGCCGCGATCTGGGCTTAGTTTTGTGGTGTCAAAACTAGTATACTCTTTCTCTCACTCTGCCCCAGCCCCATTTAGCTTCCGTGTCTCCCTTAGCACTCTTTCTCTTCCCTAGCGATGTCCTTTGTCCTGTTACATTTTCTAGTACGGCCTCAAATCAGAGAGGGCGCTTTTACAGTCACCTATCATGGAGCTGATTTGGCCAGAGAAATACACTGTAAAGTTGCTCAACAAGGGCGCCGTGGCTTAGTTGGTTAAAGCGCCTGTCTAGTAAACAGGAGATCCTGGGTTCGAATCCCAGCGGTGCCTTTTGCCCTTTCCTTACTTTTGCATAGACTCTGCAAGCAGAGTCACAGGGCTTTCCAGCATCCGGCCTACACAATTTCCCACGTATCCGCCCATCCTCTCACGGAATCTGCCGTGTGTTCTCAGGCATCTTGCGTTTCTGGTCGCGGGGCCGTCATGAACATTTTGTACTTCGTGCACGTCATATTTGCACCTCAACCTGCAACCAATTGCCAAAGTCTCACATCTGTGCTTGCCAGTATCGCGGCCTGGCTGTCACTTGCCTAAATGCTCAGTGAGTCAGTTTTCGTATTCTACTTTCATGTCTTCTAGAGCAGTCTTACCTTTTAAAGTTTCCCTCGAGATAGGGTTGGGCAGTATATATGCACTTACTTGATTTCATATCGAGTCAGTGCTTTCAGCTGGCCGGTTAGCTCAGTTGGTTAGAGCGTGGTGCTAATAACGCCAAGGTCGCGGGTTCGATCCCCGTACGGGCCAGAAGTTGTACTTTTTAGAGGACTACGATTCTAATTAATTTTAGAGACAAAAAATGTAATTGGGGAAATCTCCCGAAGCGCTATTTCCGATCCTGGAATATTTCACGCCCATAAGAGAAACGTATTGGAGTTCAACCTAAGTGGGAGTGTCTTGAGGAGGATGGCTTTAGAGAAACCAGAATTCTTTCTAAATCTTACGACCATAACATGTAGCTCCTGAACTTGCTACATGATTTGTAAACAGAAGGTGCTAGGGGTTAGGACAAGCTTTTCTTAAACTATTACATGTGGCACTGATCAGCACAGTGTGAGAAATGGTCAGGAATGGAGCTGACAATTGTTCCCAGGCTTCCTCCACAGCTAAGTCCAATCCACCCAGCCCCTGCCCCGTCCATCAGGACCTGAGAAGACAACCCCTTCCCTTCCTCTTCCAGAACACCGGGCTTGCGTTTCTGCTTTCAGTGGATCTCTGGGCCCCTGTGAGTGATTATCTGTGTCACATTTCCTCTCAAATCCACTGCCTAAGAGCAGGAACCATATCCTTCCCCATCAAGCCTGGGACCCCCACCCCACTCCCAGCAGGGGCCACAAGACCCACTCTCATTCCCATACCTTTGGCTCATCAATCACTGCAGCCCATAGAGACACAGCCTCAGTCTTAGCAGCAGCAGCACTTTAATTCCACAAAAACTCAGAAAGCCAAAACTGATTAGAACACTCCACAACAGGTGGGCTTCAAAACCAGCAACAATTCTACCTGAACCCTGAGAGCAGTGAGATACCTCCCACCTCACCCCCTCCACCATGCAATGCATTCCTTCCAGCTCCACCCCACTTCTGGCTGGGAAAGTGGTATGGTAGAGGCCAGAGGGCAGAAGCAGGAGGTTATCCATCTCTAGGTGTCCATCCTTGCCTGCATGGTATTTGGCCAAGGACTACTCAAGCGTCCCCAGCCCCTGGCACCTGAAATGTGGCCTTTGGAGTCAGGAAGGCCACAGTGGGGGCTGGAGCCTTCTTTGTTCCCTTCTCTTGATCACATATGGGAGTCATGTCCTCACCTTCAAGCTAAGGCCTAAAGCCCTGTTCCCAGGGATGGTGCTCTAGTTAGGGAGGAGAGTTGGAAAGAACAGGTTAGCTGCAGATGGCCAACTGAATAGAAGCAGAGCAACATCCCTTCCGACCAGGACAGCCCTTAAAACTTCCCCATATTCACCGGCCTAAGGCCCAGAGAGGGCACTGGCCAGCTCAACGGATCTGGAAGAGCCTCCAGCACATAGGCCTCCCTCAGCCAGCAGTTCCCACTAGGGCTTTTTGAAGAATCCTTAGGGTCCTACTGGACCCTGCCCTGCCTGGGCAGCCCGGCCTCTCCTGCCCCTCTAGTCACTTGCACAGGGCCTCCAACACCTCCAGGGTGCGTCGGATATCCCGGACTTGGCGCGCCAGCCCCTGAACCGGCTGCAGAGCCCGCTCCAGCTCCTCGCAGCGCGCCAGGAGGGTGTACATGCCCTTGATGCTCATGTCCACGGCTTCTCCTAAGGAGTCCACGGCGTCGCGGTAGGTCTGAATGCAGCCCACGCTCAGCGCGGTCAGCTCCTGTACCGCGCCACCCAACCCGCGAAGCAGACGGTCCACCCGGCCGCCCAGCTCCCGACTCAGCCGCTCCAGGTCCCGCAGCACGTCGGGGTCGATGGGCGGGATGACTGATGTGGGTGTGGCTGCAGGCGCTGGGCAGGGCCGCGTAGGGGCAGGGGGGAGGGGGGTAGGGACGCCACTCAGACGAATCTTTAGTTGTAGGTTGTTGGCGACAAAGTGGGTGAGGTCGCCGTGGCGGCTCACTGTACCCTCCAGCTCCAGGGGGCTGGAGATGGTGGCCCGTCGTCCGCCGCCGGTTCCGGACTCCGCACTCCCTGCGGACCCGGCGCCACCACACGCCCCGCTCAGCCCGTCCAGGCTGCGGCTGTCCTGAAGGCGACTAGAGAACGAGCGGCCAGCCCTGCCCGCCGCCGCCGCCTCCTCATCGTTGTCTTCCTCTTCCTGCTGCTGCTCAACGTTCATCCCGTCGCTTCCCGGGCTCCCTCGACTGCAGACCCTCTCGGACGCAGGCTCGTCCTCGGGCGGCTCAGGGTCCTTGTGTCGGGAGGACAGGGGCGGGTCGTGCTCGGCACCTGGTGCCCCCCGGCGGCTCCCGGCCCCAGACAGCGTCCCTTGGGGCCCAGATTCGTCCTCCCAAGCCTCCTGGGCCGGCCGGTGGACAACGCTGCAGCTCGAAGTCTTTGGGGACGCCCTGGGGTGGTGGCTCGCGCCCCCAACGTTCTCGGCCTCTTCCTTCCCGGACACTCGGAGGCCCGAGGGAGGCTCAGAGGGCGTTCGGCCTGGCCCGCCGCCGAAGATCGCGGCCTGCTGTTCCGCTGGAGCCAGAAGGTCGGCCTCGGGCCCGGGCCGCCCCCGAGGCGACTCCATACTGTAGGTGGGGGCCGGAACCAAGGAATTGGTTCGCCAGGCTCTCCAGAGGCGGTGGCGGCGCCTTTAAGGGGCGTTGGTAGAGGCGCGCCGATTGGCAGCTGGCTGGCAATGTTAAGGACAGGAAGAACACTTTGATTGGTCACGGCGACCAGGAAGTCCCGGAAGAAGAGCTGTTATTGAACAGCCGAACACACGTGACAGCCAGCCGGGTGGAGAGAAGGCGGTGACAGCTCAGCTCGTTGCCCCGCCCTTTCAGAAAGCTGAGGGGGCAGATCTTAAAGTCCGAGGTCCCGAAATACCGGAGTCCCGCGGGGGCGGGACTCAGACTTTTTCCACCCATCGGAGTCCTGCCCATAGTTGTTGCTTAGCGAACGCCACAAATAGGAACAAGACTTGGGGTTCCTAGGAAGGTTCTTGGGATGGAAATAGTATATGCTGCTCTGACCATCGGGTTGAGCCGCTCCTAGTTGACTAAGGATGAAATCAGAATTCTCAGCATGAGCTTGAATGGTTCGTTCCTTGCTGGGTTGACAGACCTAGCCATTGAACTGCCCACAGCGACTCATTGTGGTCAGCGCAGCGGGCCTATGGCCTTAACTGTGCTTTTGCCACTGTGTTCTCTGTCTCCTGCCCCCTCCACGTTGAGAGTCCCTCCCCTTGGAGGATGGTGTGTGATTTTGCCATGAGATAAAATATTGAACAAATGAAATGATCACAAATTTTGATATGCATTATGTAGGAAATAAAGTGTTATTACTGAGAGTAACTGAGCAGCACTAGTTTAGTTAAGGGGTCAGAAAAGGCCTCTTTGATGAAAAGACTTTTAACTGAAAAGAACCGGAAAGAGCCAGACATCTTCCAGGCAGAAGGAAGAACAACTTGGGCTAAGTCTCAGAGACAAAGAAGGCTTGATATATTCAAGGAACTGGGATGGAAGGCTGGAGACATTGAGGTGAAAACAAAATGAGTAAGGGGAAGGACTTCAAGGGGCTGAAGAAGCAGGCAGGGGCCACATCACCTGGGCCTTGTAGTTCCTGTTAGGAATGGAGATTTCTTCTAAGTGCAATGGTGCAGCAGACACTGGAAAGGCTTTAAATTGCAACATATTAGCCAAAGCTCTGAAACATTGGTATTTAATAAAAACGGTTAACTGACTCTTCTTAGCTGATAAAAGATACATTTGTTCTTATTTGGATAGAGAGATGACCTGAGGCAGGGTCATGCCAGCATTCAGAAGTGCAACTACTCAGAACCTTCCAGCACCACCACCCTTTAGGTCCCTGCCAGGGTCCCATCCACTCAATCCTGCTGATAGTAACTCACTCTTTCACTAGGCCTGAGGAGTCCACAGTTGCCAGCTATCTATATTTTATAGTCCCCTGTAGCTTGATAGAAACCCTAGTCATTCCTCTGCTTTAAAAAAAAAAGCTCATATATATTTGGGCAGGGTAGATATTCCTTAGAACTGCGGTCTCCAACCCCAGGCCACAGGAAGCGAACGGTAGGCCAGCAAGAGAAGCTTCATCTGTGTTTATAGCTGCTCCCCATCACTGGCATCACCGCCTGAGCTCCACCTCCTGTCAGATCAGTGGCGGCATTAGTTGGAGGAAAACAAGCTCAGGGCTCCCATTTATTCTGCATTATGGTAAGTTGTTTAATTATTTCATTATATATTACAATGTAATAATAATAGAAATAAAGTGCACGATAAATGTAATGTTCATGAATCATCCTGAAACCATCCCCCCACCCCGTCCATGGAAAAATTATCTTCCATGAAACGAGTCCCTGGTGCCAAAAAGGTTGGGGACCACTGCCATAGAAGATGGGAGAACCTCCCTTGAGAATGGGAAGCTGAGCACAGGAAAGCAGTGATGTGATGGGATCATATGTGGGGATTACTGGCTATTGTGGAAAATGTTTGCAGAGGGACACAAAAGAACAAGTAGACAAGAGGGGAGGCAGTTCCAAGTACAAGGTAATGGTAGCTCAGACTATCATGGGGCAACAGAATTGGGCATGTAGACATTCTAGATGCATCTTGAAAGTTATAGTGGACAAAGGTTGGACTAGCAATGTCTCTTTGTTTATGTTGTTTTCTATCTTATGTATCTTGTAGGCCACTTTAAATTCTTTCTAGAATAAGACAGGGTATAAATAGCATTTTAAAATATGGTTTTTAGAAAGTAAAAATTTCTATGTACATTACTGTACTTGAGAACTCTTGCTCCATGGATTAATATAGATGTGTTTGCAGACAGGATTTGTCTTAGGAGTTTTGCAGAGCTTTGCCCTGAAGGAATATGTGAACGTGTTGGTTTGCATTTCAAATGCAGAAGGGCGACTCTGAAAGACAGTAGCGGCTGTATCCCACGAGGCACCACGTTTCTCATACCTAAAGGTTTGGATTTGCTTTGTAAAGCAAAGCGAATCTGTTAAAAACTACAGAATGAGAGCTGACAATGGAGTGCCCCCCGGAACAGACAGTTGCCCAAATGGCTAAAAGCAAAGCTCTTGTTTAAACCACTCTAGACTACCTGTCTCCATTCACAATAACCTAATAAATATGGAGCAAACATATCTCTGTTTAATCCCTCTGTTAAGTGATAAACTTACCTTAGAACTTAATCTTTGAAAGATTTTTTTAACCATTTGTTCACGTAGATAGAATTAAAGGATCTGTAGAAGCCTTTTGAAAATCTGTTAACCTGAGAGGAACTACCTGTTGTTATGTAAATCTGTTACCCCTGGCAATTAATCACTATTTCCTATAAGTTACCATGTAAGACCTCATTCAGGGCTTTTTGAGACCAATGGAGAAGGTCTAGGCCCCCTGAGATCCCACT